>OZ024821.1:41390961-41475780 GCA_964016985.1 Anodontia alba | reverse complement strand
GAAAAGTTTTAACCCGCCACATGTCTAGGAAAGTTGGTGGATTATTTTAAATAAAATCCGGGATGTCTATATAACGAAAACCCCAATTCAAATTAAAAAAAAAAGACACCCATATATATCCTATACTGCATCCATATATACTAGCCAAAAGTTTTAACCCGCCACATGTCTAGGAAAGTTGGTGGATAATTTAAATAAAATCCGGGATGTGTATATAACGTCCCACAGTATGTCTTCTTAAATATGATGAGTATACAGTGAAACTTCAATGGTTCGAACACCGATGGCTCATCTACCATAACTTATTCAAAATCCTCATACACTTTAGATAGGATATTCTATATATTTAATTAAAAAATCATTTCCTTTATGTGGTATTCATTTGGGGTTATGTTCTGTTGCGCGAATGTACGTTTCTGTGAATAATATATCGTGTTCTATTTTATTCATCCTCCGAGATCGAAATCATACAACCATCCTTCGAGGCTAGGAATTTGCTCCTTCAAGAAAATGAATTTGCTCGGTCATTAAATGGATATGAAATTTAGATCGTTAATAATATAATTAACATCGACCGAGAAAGTCTGGTTTAATAGGGTACCGGATACTTTTTTCCTTATTTTTACTAAAAAATATATGCAGTGGACACCTACCATCAATATGACATTTTAAAAGCATTGTCGGATCAAAGTCGATACCATGTCATTTTACATAGTTTGTTCTAATCATTGTTTCACTGCGTTTTCCGTATACCACCCCACCAACCAACGCATACACACGAAGAATGGTATTGCTGGAATGCGAATGGCTATTGGAAAGTAAAAGAAGGATGGACCAAGAATAGGAAAGCAACTCAATACATTGACAAACCCATTTTATAAAAAAAAAACACTGATTAACCCAACTTATTACACAATATATAGAGAGAAAATAGCTAGCTTTTTCCAGATTAACCATTTCTTTTTCAGTCATCACGTTAACAAGTCCATGTAACGACCACCCTAAACTCCACTTTATATCTCGGACCCATCAGATGGGCCCGAGTTTATATATAGAGACGTGAGGTTTACAATGGTAAAAAAAAAACATTTTCATTTTGTTCAAAAAATAGATTGTGTGTGCTCGATAGACTGCCTCAATGAGTCAGTCCTTATGAGCAGTTATTATCTACTTTTGGAGTAGATGTAAAAATATCACAAAGTTTCATCACAAAATATTTGTTTTGTTAAAAGAACTCTTTTGTGTGTTTTCAAGTTTTAACTTCATACAAAATGTCGAGGAAGTATGATAGAATCTACATATATATTCTACAACGGAATATGCATGTATAGTCTACAGCCCGGAATGGTCTTATGACAGTCCTGTGTAAACACAATAATTTTGTTCGTGATTTTGTTTTCTAAGCTCTGTTTAGCTCGAATTATAGATAAAACCCAGAAAAAATAGTGTTGGAAAAAATGTCAGTTACGGTAAAAAAAAAAAAAAAAAAAAAAAAAGAACCAAGCCAGAAGTCACAGCCATAAAGTTTAATTTTAATATTCATAAACCTTGTTACAATCTAAAGGCATTAGATGTTGGTTTTAAATCTGTCTTCCGTTCGGTTCTTTCACTTTTTTTTTTTTTTTTTTTTTTTTTTTAATCTTGCATATGGTGGAAAACTGGGTTTTATACATAGGAATTTAGCGCTGTCTTATAAGTACAATGTAACGTAAGACCCCATAACCCGACTCTAATCTTATCGATTAAAACGTCATATAATGTTTCAGAGCAGACTTCAGTTTTATTTTTTATTATTATTATTATTATAAAAAGTGGGGTTTAAGTGGTCTAATTAATATAGCATGTTTTCCTGATGCAAATGCAGATACCTGTATTTGAAATGCAGATATCTTTATTTCTAAATTAAATACATATATAATCTGCATTTCAAGTACAGGTATCTGCAATGCATTAGAGATATCATTATTTATGGTTGAAATAGATATCCTTATTTACTCCTACGAGTACTTTCACATGCACTGTTCCACTTGTTACAATAAGTTGGGCAGCACATTTCCCGCCTCTGCAGACCACAAAAAAACTAATTAAAGATGCTCAAGATTTCAGCAGACGATTCACGTGTAGTGTCAAACTTTATTTTCTCTGAGCAAAAAAAATAAATAAATAAATAAATAAAAAATTAAATAAATAAATAAATAAAAAAAGACGTTGGCAAACGTCGCGATTAGCAGGTTAAGGGTTAATCTACATGTGTGACCTCCTATTTGCTTTCCACTATATTCGTACAGGAAAGTACAGATGAATATGCATTTCCTTTACTTAAAGATCAGAGAGGAAGACTACATTTGAAGAAGTTGCCTATCCTGAAGGTGCATCCGTTACTCAGCTGATAGGTTTTTGGTAGAGACGACCACATATACACCGAGATGCCCCCCCCCCCCCCCCCCATCGCCCCCCCACAACACCCCGTCCATCGGGGCTTGTAGAAATAGATTGGGCTGCATGGTGCTTCCACGCAGAGCTGAAACCGTCCGCACATGAGTACTGGTAAATTGCTTAGAAGGTCTAAGCCTGCCCAGGCAAAGTGGTGCGAGTCAGACCGTCCCTGCACATAAACCCTATTGGTTGTTTTGGGCGGTAGGGCTTGTGATGTCATTTCATCTCAGTGTCGGGTAAAAGTCCCACAAAACTGGAAGCAACATCTCCAAAATGACCTTAATAGTGTTGACGGGGACGTAAATACACAACACACATTGTTTTTTTTTTTGTTTTTTGTTTTTTTTTTCCAAGCAGCAAATAGTTATACACAACAAACTGAGACAACAGTAATAAATTTGTGACTGTTCGTAAGAAGTACCCACATTCTATATTTTAGACCAAAAATAAGGAAAAGGATGTATTCCTTTGTAAATTCACACGGACTTATTTGATTACATGCTCTCATAGGAACGCTCCACTGAGGCGATTCATTCGAATGCCTTCAGTCATAATGTATGGAATAGTGGGGATTAGAAGATGAACAGTATTGTTCATATTTTTGTTCAAAGACATACATGTAGATTGTGGTAAACCCCACTTTATGTAGAAAAGTTTGGTTTACCAGGGTTTTATCATTTCCTTATTTCTGCTCAAAATATAGATTGTGAGTGCTCGTAAGTTAAATCTCAGACACTGTCACAAAGTTTCGCCAGATAAATGCCCTTTTTCAGAGGCTTAAAGGACAGCAGTATCTCAAATGGGGATAGGCTGGTAACCCTAACGAGCACCCACAATAATATGTTTGGACTAGAAAAGAAAACATCACAAATTTCGCCAGAAAAAATGTCATTGTAGAGATAAAATTTTAAAGCTAACTATTCTTTCTTGATGCTCTCGTAATAAACACTCTTGTAAATCTCACTTTATATATGGGAAAACTTGGGTTTATATGGGTATGCAATACTTTCCGTTTTGTTCTAAAAAAAATAGATTGTGGATACTCGTTAGAATCGCCTCAGTGAGACGGTAGAAACGCGCACCTATATGTCTAGAATAGAAAACTAAAGTTAAAACAAATCATTTGAACAATGCTTATTATAGAGATATGAAACACACATGTCATATCGGTGCTCAGAAGGTGTGCGTTAGAGATTCACGAATGAGTTGTCAAACTTTCGTTTCGAATATATTTGAGTAGTTTCAGGTTTTTATAACACATCATGTATTGGTTGGCTATGCAGTTTACACGGATTATTCTCAGCTAATGATCTCGTGGAGTGATAACGTCTCCCAAATGGCAATTAAGCAGCTGTTACTTAATCAATTACTGACCACATCCAATCTGCAAATTTGTTTAACAGTAATAATTTGAGACTAGGAAACTGAACTAGGTCCATCATACAGTGAAATCCAAAAAGTCTGTGTGTGTGTGTGTGTGTGTGTGTGTGTGTGTGTGTGTGTGTGTGTGTGTGTGTGTGTGTGCGTGCGGAGGTGCGCGCGCGCGTGCGTGTGTGTGTGTGTGTGACGCTACAAAATTGAAATATAAATGAACAGACTGTACCATGCTTCAACTGACATTTTTTGTTCAGTCCACATGCTCCACGTTCATAAGCATTAAGCACAAACATATTTTTTATTGAGAATGAAATGTATTTTTTTTCTTCTTCTTCTTCTTTTTCTATCCCCGCTTTTGAAGTCAAAGCACTACTGGTGGGTCGATTGAACTTGCGTTTAGGCCCGAAACGGGATCCTAAACCTGAACCTGTTTCGTTAAGCTGTCTCGCGAAGAGAGAGAGAGAGAGAGAGAGAGAGAGAGAGAGAGAGAGAGAGAGAGATCACGTTAAAAGGTCCTTACAAATGCCCTTGTAATCTGGAGTGTACAAGGGAATACATTTTTCTATCAACCGTAAATTGTGAGTAGTCAATGAGACGGTTCTAATGAGCATCCACATACTATGCTTGGAGCATCAATAAGAAAAAAAGGTTACAAAATGTCAACGGGAACAAATGTCTCAAAGGAAAGTGTTATGTCACACGAGTGTGTTATCCAAATGAGAGAGAGAGAGGTTGCGTTATATCGCTTAGTCATGTGTATGGAATATCCTTTTACAGGTCACACAAGTCCGATGTATTTTGGGTCGATTGTTTGCCAGTCGACCCAAAGTTACTAAGCTCAGAAGCTCTTCAGTGCTGATGTCCACGCGACTATCAGTGAATTGGGGGGAAATCCAGGAAAAGGTTATTTATAGAAAATAGTCGCGTTAGTCTTGTCGTTGTGACGTCAGAGTGCTGTGTAAAAGAAATCTTTTTGTGAAACAATGACTGGGCGCATGTGCTGGGACATTGGCAAACATTTTAGCCCAGATCAGACGCCGAGTCTGATCAGGGTCTACATTGTTTGCTTAAAATACTGGAAGTTTTAGCGTTAAACGAAACAGTCTACGTCTCAGTTCAAGACTATGTTCCCAGTCTGCACTAAAATACAATCGATTCTTCAGTACTTTGATTTCTATAAATGTCAAAATTATGTACAATCTTCACCAAAGGCATAAATATGGTACAAAGAACTCTTGACACTCGCATTATCAGGGATAGTCCTTTAATTGTTTGTGCTCAGGTTTTACGTCCCCGTCAGGCTTAGACCTTCTAAGCGTTTCACCAGTACTCAAATTTGGTCGGTTTCAGCTCTGTGCGGAAGCACCATGCAGCCCTATCTATTTCTCCAAGCCCAGATGGGCGGGGGAGATGTATGTATGTATGTATGTATGTATGTATAGGCGTCAATTCATGCTCGCGTTCATCGGAAGGACGAATTGACGGAATGAGGGATCGATTTGGGTGTGCGTGTGAGAGAGTGAACATGCATTTGCAATGACGTCATTGTTTGCGAACGGACGGAGGGGAGGGAAGAACGGACATATATTTCTTAATTTATAACTTCTAACTTCTAATACCCCGTTTATATGCATACGTTTGCCCCTAGGGGTAAATTTACCCTTGGGGTAAACTCGTCATGTAAACGCATTTGCCCCGAGGGGTAAAATTTACCCACATGGGTAAAATACCCCTACTCAAGGGTAGAGGCAAATATAGGGGTATTTAACCCCTAGGGGTATATTTCGTCATGTAAACTTAATATTTAATTTACACATAGGGGTAAATTTTATAAATATATTTGGAATGTCTTAAAAACATGTATACAATTTTTATTTTTAATACATTTTATTTGTTTATTTACTTGATTTCTGCAGGTATACTTTTACCTTCTCTATCACAAATAAACTTTGCAAGTTGTGGTCAGAAGTGATTTATTTGACATGAATACTATTATGTTAGCAGTTAGGATACTGATTCAAGGCAAATATGATTAATATTATTTCATGAAAATGGTCTCATCCCTTATTTTCTAAGAAAAGCAGGGACAATTTTTTTTTTTCTGCCAATTTGTCGTCTGTTAATTTTGCCCACAGAGCGGCGAAGGTTAAGGACAGAGCAAACATACGAAATGTCAGATATAAATAGAGGTGCCAGTTCAGACTATATATCTATTCAACAAACTCTGCACAGTCTGGTACTCACACACGTGGTATTTCAATAGTTCAATATGTGATAAACACTTGAGTACAAACGCACAAAATACTAGTATCGCAAGTGGATTGTAATGATCATGGACAATTATTACCGATGAATTATTTCATCGTTATATGTAGAATCTAATCTGTAAATAGGAAATGCCTTGACCAGACTGTGCAGATCTAAAGGCTGGCAATGACCAAGTCTGCCAGGCATACTTTAAGATCACAAGAATTGAGTTTCCCGGTAGACTTGGTTTCAGATCGTATGCCAACATTCAACATTATCAGTCAGTCTGACCTAAATTAAAAAAAAAAAAAAGCAATGTCAAATAGTTTATCTAGCTTATTAGCAGCTAGTTCTGTTAATCAGTGCTTGTTTCATGTCTGGAGCACACAGCTGATGAGTGGAAAAAATGTAAATAGAAACTGACTTTATTACATATATGACCAGCGTAAACGCAGATGGGCCTGCACATCTGCATGGGCAGTATAATAGGGGTCTATACCGTTTGCAAACAGAATCTTTGTAGTATAGTGACCAGTGTAGACCCCATGAATGCACAAGCTGATCTGAGTGTAACCTGTTAATATATGTCATAAGGTCAGTTTCTATTTGGAGAGTCTCAATTGATTTTGGGACCAGCCTGGATTCTGATGAACATATCTATGTACAGTATGGTGAGTAGAATGTTATAAACCCTGCAGAAACTTTGATGGGGCTATACTGTCTTGCTGTTGGGGAATGTTAGCACAACATTTTGGGATACAACAGTAAAATAGGAAACAATGGAACATATATTACTGACCACTAAATAATACTTTTTTCTTCCAAATCTTCCACAGCAAATTGCCTCGTAAACTTTCTCAAACATTTCATTTTTGATAATGACAATTAACGCTGAGTACTCTCGGTAAAATTTTCAGCAGACGACATGAAATAGTTTTCTTATTCTTTTTCTCACGATACAGGCTTTGATATCCCATACAAATTGTCTCTAATGATAACAATTTCCATGAAATGCCAAATCCAATTCTCTGGGAAAAATAAATATTATCAATTTGTCATCTGCTTTTTTTTTTTTTTCCTCAGAGAGTGGTGAAGGTAAAAGAAACAATGTAATTATAGATAGGCTTTTAAATAAAAGAGAAAACTATCATTTGCCCCTTCTTCCTATAACACATATAAACGAACCCGTTTATCCACGAGGGTATCTAACAAGGAGGGGCAAATATTTACCCCTAGGGGTAAATATACCCCAAGAGGTAACATTAATGCATGTAAAAGGGGCTTAAGTTCTTATTTCTAACTTTTAACTTCTTACTTCTAACTTCTAACTTTTAACCTCTGACTTCTAACTTCTTACTTCTAACTTCCACTATGTATGTATGTATGTATGTATGTATGTATTAGTAGGCGTCAGTACATACATACATGCATACATACATACATACAACGTAGAAGTTAGAAGTAAGAGGTTAAAAGTAAGAAGTCAGAAGTTAGAAGTTAGAAATAAGAAATGTCCCTACCAGGCTTTCGTACTTTTCAAATTGAGGCGTGTTCCTTTTTGTCGTTAGTGTTATTACATGTATGGAGTATTACTGTACGTTGCGTTCGATTGATCTGAGATTTCAAAAGGATCTGTTGGGCTTTTTTTTTTTTTTTTTTTTTTGTCGATTGTTTGTCAATCGACACAAAGTTATTAAGCACAGCAGCATTTCGTTTCTTGATGTCCACGTGACCATCACTTATGATGCGTATGAAAGCCAGGTAACAGTTATTTACAGAAAATAGCCGCGTTGTTCTTATCGCTGTGAGGTCAGCTTGTTGCGTAAGAGGGTTATCTAAAATCTTGTGCTGGGTTTGGCAAACAGTGTTGAGCCAGATCAGACGCCGCAGTACACGGCGTCTGATCGGGGTCTACACTGTTGGCTTTCAGTAGATGAATTAAAGGGGTAAACGAAACAAGTCTTAAGTCCCCGTCCAGGACCATTTTCCCATCCTACACTCAATCGACCCACCAGTGCTTTCAGTGCTTTGATTGTCACCACTGCGAACTGTGCTCGGCATGTACCAGGGTTGTGGTCTCCCATCCAAGGCTGCAGGTTTTCTCTGCCACGTACAGTCACATTACGCCAGTAGTCTAGTCTATGAGTCTAAAATAAGTTTTGTGTCGAAGTAAACTAAGTAAGCTATAGTTGAACATAGCGAATGTTAACGTTATAATCTCCGACTGTCAACATTTTTATTTGCATTTGTAAATGAACCAGCTCATGAGAAAAGAGATCGCAGAGTCGACCAAGGAAGGCTCAGGTGAGCCTGATCATAAGTGCAGCCTCGCCAGGGCCTAGCATTTCGATAAAAGCACACGCAGCATTTTTAGATTATTCATTATATATTTTCCTTATTTCTGTTCTAATCATAAATGGCAGGTACTCGTTAGAACCGCCTCAATGAGGCTTTATAACGTGTATCCACAATTTATGTTCAGAGCACAAATAAGGAGACTAATGTGCATCTAAGGTCTTAAATGTTGTATAAAGTTTTAATTAGTGTTGGAATTAAGCAAAAAAAAAAAAATAATAATAATAAAAATAAAAAATAAATAAATTAATTAATTAATTGATAAAAATGAAAAAAAAATGAATAGAATTGACATCCAACTTAAATGCACGATAGGGCCTTCATGTAATTATTTTCAATGAATCCAAATATTTTAAGTAAATCAGTATTATATTGTGCTAATGGTCGTTGTTGATGTTCTTGTTCTTTATCGGAGAGAGCGAAATATATTGTAGAGACACGGTCACATATGAGGCGACAAGTTCTGCAACGGAAGATCAGGTGTTTTTTCTCCAGGTTCTACGCTTTTCGCCCACATCTAATTAACGATCGGCTCGAACTGAGTGAAATAATCTTGAAAACGCCGCGAATCCAAAACATAGAATAAATGTAGAGACACACTGCATATTTTTATTTCGAAGGTTTAACATCACCGAAAAAATCTTTCCAAACTGTTGTTTTGCTGCGCAATGCGGCCGTTAGAACTAGAAACAAAAATCGATAATACCGCTAACAGAGTTTTGTTGTGTGGTGTTATATATTACAGGTAAATTTTGTGGGGTGATATATTTTCTCAGCGGGAATTTAATATCGGTCTTGCGCTAGCCGACGCAAGGGAGACTACTGTGAAACTACATATATATATAACCCTTATAAAACCGAGATGCTGGAAAACAACCTAGGGAGGGTAAAATGGATGCCTTGAGTCTACTGCAGTGCTTAAAAAAATGCGGGGTGGTATAAACACCCCACAATTTTTTCACACCCCACAAGAAAGGTTTCATATATAGAAACGCCCCATATCTGGCAACTTTCTTTCTATATATATATATATATATATATATATATATATATATATATATATATATATATGATAAAGTATGCGTGGGGGCGGGTTGGGGAGGGGAGAGCGAGTTCATTCTACAATGGGTTTTAACTTACAAAATCCACCGTTTCCGAATCCTCCACCACCTCCGCCTTGACCTCCGACGAGATAAGGAACACCAACGGGGTAGAAGGACTGTCCATACCCGTATCCATAATTTATGGCTTCAGTCAAACCCAGGAGGGTAAACAGGGTGGCAACACCAATGACAATCAACTTCATACTGTCACTGCAATAAAATAAATAACAACTTGAGATAATGTACCTTCTTACATATGCGTTTAGACTGGCTCTCGTCTAACTGATATATAAATCAGCATAAAACTACAGCCGACTCTCGTTATCTCGAATTCCAAGGAACCCTCTGAAACACTTCGAGATATCCGTACCTCGACATATCAGATTTTCAGAATTGAGGAAAAAATAATTCGAACAACCACATTTAACAAATTTATATGTAATTGGACTCCTGACGTTAGAGATATATGAAAATATTGTGGGAAAGAGGAGAAATTGCTCCTCAGGAACAATATCTCCTCTTTTCCACAATATTTTTTACTTGTTAGATTTTCATGTTAAGGCAGGGACAAGATTTTTACTTCGAGATAAGTGGTTATTCGAGATAAGCGAGTTCGAGATAACAAGAGTTAACTGTACATGTATTTATATTCTTCAAATATCCTATCTTCTTACGCTGAGGTTATAAAACTTTTTTCATGCTCCACTCAACTAAGCATGAAATTTGTCCTGCTAATAAATCTCAAATAACTAACAATTGCAAATTCTTTCTTTCTAAACATAGCCGAGTAGGAAAATTTCTCTGCTAATAAATATGAAAATGCCAACTATTTTTGGCATTTTCATATTTATTAGCAGAGAAAGTTTCATGCTCAGCCGAGGCCTGGATACTTTTCTCTTACCTTTTCCTCGGACCCATCAATCAGTATTGATGGGTCCGACTGATTGATGGGTCCGAGCCTTTTCTGATGATCTTGTTCTCTCTGATTTCTGGTAAGAGAGATAATATGTGGAGAAAAATTGTCAAAAGGAGTATTTTACCTTTGGTTGTGTTGAGGTTTTACGTCCAATCAACCCAATGGGGTTATGTAGAGCGCGGTCAGTTTACCTAACCACACGTTTACTTGGCAGGCGTAGTCCCCTAAGCGATTAACCAGTATTGTGCACATTCTTTTGCCAGAAACTGACAAGTGCCCTTCTTCAAACAGCGGAAGGGAGAGAATGACCGTAGAAAATATTTCATGATCAATCTCCACGAAAGAATGTTGTAGAGGTGGCCGACCTCGGCGGGGGTCGAATCCGCGACCTCCTGGTCTCTAGTCGGACGCGCATCCAACTGAGCCACCGAGGCCGGCTTTACCTTTGGTAGATAAGAAATGTACAACTCATAGCGTGGCGCAAGGCTAATGCGCGCCCAACACGACTCAAATCAGACTGCACATCCGCGCAGTTGGATGCGTAGTCTGAACAGAGCCTTTGTTGTCCGCATGAAGAAACCTTGCATCTTTGGCTAACCAAAATATGCCCAGTGAAAATGCTTATCAGTCTGCGAATGCGCAGGTAGTAGCAAACAAACAGGGCCCAGTTGTTCAAAGCGTCGTTAGCTTAACGAGCTCGTTAAGGGTCATTTCGTTAACTGTTTTAGCGGATTCAGTATACAATATTCTGATATTTTTTGCTGAAAAAATGTGAGTAGCTTTTGCACTGCAAAAGCTACTCACATTTTTTCAGCAAAAAATTTCAGCATATTCGCGTATCACTCGATTTAAATTTTAACGAATCGTTAACTAACGACGTCGTTAGCTTTGAACAACTGGGCCCAGATCTCATGTCTATCAGAACCGTACCCAGTGGTAGTGGAAAGTCATGCTGAGTGATATCAAAAGCCTTTGTGAATATTTATGTGTCCGTCTGGCTGCAATTTTCCAACATTTACCAATCACCCGGACCCATCAGTACTAGTATTGATGGGTCATAGCCAACCATTAACGTCCCTTATCAACAGTTTTCCCAACTTTGATACACAAGCCAACGCACGACAAAACCTACAATATAACTGAGTGACCAGTAAAGACTCAGGTCAGCCTGCACATCCCCACAGTATGGCAAGAGTTCCCGTTTATTCATCTTTGGATAGCCCTGAGGCTGTAGAAAGCACATGCGATCAGCGAAGACTCTGATTAGGCTGCGTGGATGCGCAGAGTGTCCAGAGTCTATGCTGGTCGCACGTCTTTTTTAGGTTTTGTCATGCGCTGACGAAAATGCGAAAATACTGCTTTTCTGATAACGGTTTCTGATCATCCAAGTAATGCACCAGTCATTTGTAGTCCCGGCCCCGTAGGGGCCGGAAAGTGGTGGGGCTTTTAACTTTGCAGTTTTTAAAGCCCTGCTGCACGTCCTGTGCTACGGGAACAAATTTATTGTAAAATCCCTGCTAAAGTCCCTCCATCCCAGAGCAAGATTTTGTTTCCTGTAACAGTCTACTCTCTGCTGCAAAAATCAACCTGTATCTTTTTCACAATAAAAGGTCTAATTTACTCGATATAGCTGATTTCAAAGATAGTCTCATTGGAAGGTTATTGGAAAACTAACGTTTGAGCTTGATGTGGCTCTAATTTATGTATGCAAAGCATTTTTGCGGGAAATTAATACCCCGGCACATCTACAGCGCTGAACAGTTCTGATAGGACTCCAAAAACAACCCCATAGGAGCCAGAGTTTCGAATGACTGGTGCATAATTCATGATATTTGACCTGACCAAAGAGTTGCGGTAGAAGAGTCAACTCGGCATAAAAAGGTTTAGGAAACTCATTAAGGGCCCGGACTTCTTCCATTTCCTGAAAAAAGATACTTGCGTTTAATAAGGACCAGTCTTTAGGAATGTCACCGGAATTAAGGAATTACTGAAATAGTACGCGAATACTTGCTCGAGTTCATAGGCCTTTTCCTTAATGGCTAGAAGTTTTAGACGGGTTCAAACCCTCAACAAGTTCTAGTTAACCCCTCGGGGATTATACAAATGCACTTCTTATCTCGGTCTAACCGCTTTAGGAGGATGACTTCTGCAATCTCCCTCTTGATGAACTCACTCGTACATTGATTGGTTAAGGATTCAGTTACCTCTGTTGCCAGGCCACTGTCCTTCTGATGGAATGTTTGCCTCCAAGGGCATCCATTACCTGACATCAAAGACCAAGACTGAATTTTGAACCTTACAGGTATGTGTTTGTTCTTTTTCTTAGAAAAAAGTACAAGTACATGCCTTTAAGGTTCTGGAATAAAAAGATAAGAGCGATCACAAAAACAATCTTACAGGAGGAAAATAAAACCTGCACATACCTTGTTGCTTGTAATGGACACAAGTGCTAAGCTTCAACGTTGGTGTCACCGTTCGTAAATTAGTAAAATCTTTTATAGCCCCAAGTTTTCCGCATTTTCAGGACAGTTACTAGGTATACGTAGTATTAAAAATTTCGACTGTCGTATATATGCGCTTAGATAGTGACAATAACTGATCAGGAAATACCAAACTTTGAAAGAGAAACAAACGGACTGTACATAGTGAGCCATATTCCAGAGGGCACATGCCGTTTTTGTAACGTCGCATCAACGTCATTGCAACGTAATGACGTTGCATCAACGTTGATGAGACGTCGTATAAACGTCATGTGTTATTCTGGGACAAAACTACCTCCTGAGGAAACAGCAAACAGCGCTGACATTACGAAAACACGCCTATTCAAATATATAGAAAATTTCACTTCCAAAAACTGAAAATTTTTAGATAAAAACTGATATTTTTCATATTTCCGCTCAAAACATAGATAGTGGGAACTCGTTAGGCGGTTCTAACGAGTACCCACAATCTATGTTTTTGAGCAGAAATGAGAAAAAATAATGTATACCCCTGTAAACCCCAGTTTTACTATATAAAAGTGGGGTTTAAGGGGTCAAAATTATATAGGTATGTTTTCGTGATGCACCTATCCGCTAATCAATTGTAAGTCCCCAAAGACAAATAGGTCGCGTCAGGCAAAAAAAGTGCCTTCGAATATGCGCTAATTGAACATATTCAGATCATCCTGCGCATGCTCAAAGTACATCCGTGCCTGCTCTCCATTTACACATTTTGTAGTGTCCAATAATTCTGTTAGCGGACAGTGAAGGTCCTGATCAGACTGCGCGAATGCGCAGGCTGATCTTGGCCTTCACTGTCCGCAAACGCCTGAAGACACGTTTTCACATGACACGGTCCTTATAGCTAGTTGCCTTTTTTTGTTGAAACATTAGAATCGATTCTTCAAAATAAGGCCTATCTCTCCATTTTTTATTTACACGTATCTTTCATTCCATACCTCTCAGATTTATCTGAATCTCTGATAAAAAGAATGACAAGAAACCAACAAAACGAATATGCTACAATTAAAAAAAATGTTTTAAATATTAGAAAAACAAAAAAACAACAACAAAAAAAAAAAAAAAAAAAAAACAACAACAAAACTTCAGTGTAGGTAACTGATTCACGAGCAAAGTCTCCTTCATAAATAGAAGAGCCACAAGGTCAGGAAACACACCTTCAAACAGGCAGGCTCAGCGAAGATTCAGATCAGCCTGTGCATTCGCACAGTCTGATCACTATCTTCATTGGGCGCATTTTGGATATCCTAGGACAAAAATTGTCTTCGTGCGAAAAACAAAGACTCTGATGAGGCTGCGCGAATGCGCAGACTGATTTAAGTCTTCGTTGGGTGCACATGTGAAAAGGTACGTTTTCTCACGTTGCGGTTTATAAGATGGCATCGAATCGGATTTGAATTTTCCAGTATTGGGCAACTATATAGGAAGCACTGCTTTTGGTCTCGGTTGAAATATATCTTATTGAAATTCTGTCACAAAAACCTAACACATTACAACGTACAACAAGATTAGAATAGAAACTAACAAGATATTTAGTTGTCCTACATGTGGTTTTAAACAATTATAAACAAAGGTTTTGGAACTCTTTTTGGGTATATTCAAAATCCGAAAGAATTATTTTCAAATTACAAGTCGTTAGCCTGTAAGTAAACGAATCACTGAAAACCGACAGAGATTTGGAATAAGCCATATCGTGTACATGATCTGTACGACTTATGAGTAAAGAAATACTTAACTATGTTGTTTCTACATTTCAAGAAATGACCTGTTGATCGACCGCAGCTGATTTAGAATATGAAGATTTTATTTGGCACACGTTTCAAACGCCTCAAGCTTTGCATGATGACCATATTTATTTTGACAGATTTATGAAGGTTGAAAGCGTTCGGAAGTCACAGTTTGTATATGCTTAGCCCGGCGCATAGTCGAAGCGCGACATACATGTAACTGTGAACAGTTAAGATTCGTATCAGTTTACACGATTAACAAAGACTCCTCCTGAATTTTTAAAGTGGACTCTTCCATCTTTGGATCTGTACACATTCACTGATGCAATTAGGAATGCCAGTCAATAATAATAATAATAATAATAATAATATTATTATTATTATTATTATTACTTTACGAAAACACGCCTATTCAAATATGCTTAAAATTTTACCACCAAAAAATGAAACAATTCAGATAAAAAATTCTGATATTTTTCATATTTCTGCTCAAAACATAGATTGTGGGTATTCATTAGAACCGCCTTGACAATCTATGTCTTTGAGCCGAAATAAGAAAAATAATGTATATACCCTTGTAAACCCCAGTTTTACTATATAAAAGTTGGGTTTAATGAGGTCAAAATTATACAAGCGTGTTTTCGTGATGATAATACAAATACTGATAATTAATGATAATAATAATGATAACAATAACAATAATACTACATGTACTACGACTACTACTCTACACTACTACTACTACTACTTTAGCTACTTTAACTACTACTACTACTACTTTTAAACACATAATGACAAACAGTGTTGAACCTGACTGGAAGGCTCGTTCTATATCTACACTGTTTTCACGGGTCTCTGGTCTTCGCCGTTGCGTTTCATTAGAGTATAAAGCACCCAAAGTGTCTCCATGGAAGCAGCTATATTCCAGATAAGTTGCATCACGAAAACACGTCTATATAATTTTGACCCCCTTAAACCCCACTTTTATATAGTAAAACTGGGGTATATAGGGGTATACATTATTTTTCTTATTTCTGCTCAAAACATAGATTGTGGGTACTCGTTAGAACCGCCTCGGCGAGGCGGTTCTAACGATTACCACAATCTATGTTTTGAGCAGAAATATGAAAAATATCAAAAAATTTTATCTGAAAATTTTCATGTTTTGGTGGTAAAATTTTCAATATAGAGTCTATTTGAATAGGCATGTTTTCGTAATGCCGGATGCTGAGGCTGGGCCTACGCCGCTTCATTATTCAGTGAAATCGCTATGTGTTTATAGCAAAAGTAACAATAACGATAAAATAACCATTTAGCCTAAATATTCGTACACATTAACTCCTTACCATAAAGTTCTGTCCTAAATGTTCACCAAGTTCTGTTTATACATCTAGGAACCGTTGGAAAGTAGCAAAAGGCGTCTGTCTGGGTCATCAGTTTTTGCTCAGGCCTGTCCTATTCATGTGCATAGAAATCGTTGGGGGAGTGGAAAACAAACTGTAGACCCTCATCAGACGACGCGTTGAGTGGCGTCTGATCTGGACGATCATTATTTGCACAAGGTTGTCTGAGCGAATAATTAGCGTAATAGGGTATTTCAAAAGGACGCGTTTTTCCATAAACAGATCCAAAAATTATGCATCAGTATGCACAATATATCAAAGAGCAAAATGCGATGACCAGGCTCGTAGTCACTATGATCGTTTTAGTTCACCTGAGCCGAAGGCTAATATGAGATGCTGTCATATAATTTTGTCTGACCTCCGTCATCCAACTCTTTAAACGATTTCCCCTCTTAAGCCAATGGTCCCGCTTTTATCAAATCTCTTATGGAGCCTCCTTGGAGCGAGGGAATGAAAATTTGTTCAAATGGTACCCTCAGTCGGTCAAAATGGCGCCAGTCTCATATATGATAAAACACTCAAAATCTCCATCTCCAGAACGAAGGAAACTTTGAGCCTGAATCTTGGTATTTGGTGTCGTGGACTCAAGGTTTACCAAATTTGTTCAGATGATGGTCACAGATTGTCCTTTGACATTTCTACAGCAAGGTCAATTTGCTTTTCTTTGCATTTTTGGGAAACTGTTGAGAATCATTTTCTCAATTGTATTAAAGACTTACAGTTGAAAGTTACAAGGTATGATCAAAGTAGCAAACCCTAGTCATAATCAAACGTTTACACATAGGAGTTACATTTTGTATCTGCCCGTGTCGCCAGGATATATAAGGTATAAAGCTTGTAATCCTTAAACGACTTCTCCTTCGAAATAGATGGTATTCAACATTGTTACAGGACAAAACCTCGAATGTCATGATGCTCCCAGTGCACACCCCCTCCCACCGCCTCTCTAAATACAAAACTTTTATTTTATTTTATTTTATTTATTTATTTTTTTTTTTTTTTGTCATTCTGTTCACCTCTCTCTTTTATTTTTCCACGGTATAATATCTGTTCAAAATTGTAATTTTATAGCCTGTGATTTCACATTAACCTTGTCCTGCTGAATACGGATATATCCTGCCTTTGCAAACAGTGTAGATCCAGATCAGTTTCTTCTGAAGAAGCCAACTGATCTGGATCTGCACTGTTTGTCATTCGGTACGCGAATTCATATAAAAAATCTGGATTAAGTAATCTGATTGGCTGACAATTAGAAATGGGCGTGGCAGCCTATTTTAGTCTGCATGTTAATAAACGATTCATATATTCATCTCTCTTAGTCTCAAAGGACCAGAACTTGAGTTTGAAATCACAATGTTTGAGGTATGAGAAACATATGGCAAACTACACTTATGATGCCTTTCGTTTGGTTTGGCTTATATACTAGTTTGAGTTATCAGTGTTTGAGATAATGTGAGTGGACTGTATTTTATTTATTAGGAAATTGACTACTTCTAACTTACATAATGGACACTATTTACTTCTAACTTACATAATGGACCCTATTTACTTTGGTTTCACTAAAATTTCGCTTACAATATTGGTCTTGTAAGAAGAAGAACTATATAAGCTTATGTATGCTTTCGTTCTAATCCTGTATTTTATTGTTTACAATATTTGATTTTTATTTTTAGTCCTGAATAAAATATTTTTTTAAACTAAACTGCTTGACAAATTTCATAAAATTTTGCATCGTGTCTTTTGTCGAAGGGATATAGAGAATTTATTCAAACGGGTCTACTCCATTTAGCACGATTGTCGCCATGGCTATATATGGTAAAACGCTTAAAGTCTTCCTCTCCAGAAACAAGAAAGCTTAGAGGTTGAATCTTGGTATATAGCTTCGGGGACTCAAGATCTACCAGCTTCGTTCATAGGGAATTTATAGAGGAAAATGTTGAAAAAAAATATGTTTCTCAAAATGTAAAGGAGTAAAGGTTGACATGCACAATATGAGATTGAAGCAGCAAAATCTTTGAGATTCGTTTTGGTCCCTCGGGAAGTCTGTGCATCGGGATTTTTTTTTTTTTTTTTTTTTTTTTTTTTTGAGGATCGTCGCTTAATATTTTTCTGCCTGTTTCTAAGCGTGGTTTAGACCATAGTGACTGCAAATCGTCTGAACGCGACATTCTTGGTAGACGAGCTGACACTAAGGTATGTCTTGTTTTTTTTTGCGGGGTTTTTCTTCTAAAAGCGTCGGGAATTTTTGAAATCATTTCCCGCAGTAATATACGAACTGTTACTCAGGAAAGTCCATAATCATAAGGCACAGACTTCTCGTGGCACCGAAGAAGTTATGAAGAACAAACAATGACAAAATAACACAGTTCAGCTGCAATAATCGACATGTGAACAAAGATGAACTGCAACAGATGAACTGCCTTGCACCGGTCAGCAAAAAAAAAAAAACAAAAAAACAAAAAAAAAAAACAAACTACAGTCGACTCTCGTTATCTCGACCTCGCTTATCTAGAATAACCGCTTATCTCGAAGTGAAAAGCTGGTCTCTGTTTTAACACAGCGGTCTACCAACAGGCAACAAAATATTGTGGAAAAGAGGAGAAATTGCTCCTTAGGAGCAATTTCTCTTCTTTTCCACAATATTTTCAATATATCTCTAACTCCGGAGTCAAATTACATACTCATTCTGTTAAAGGTGATTGTTCGATAAATTGTTTTCCTCAGTTCCGCAAATCTGATATGTCGAAGTACGGATATCTCGAAATGTTCATAGAGTCCCTTGGAGTTCGAGATAACGAGAGTCGACTGTACTTCAGACAAAGCAAGTAGATAAAAACTGTGAGACAGTATATGAAAGATCAGGTAAAAAAAATCTTTTGGTCTATAAGAAAATCCGATGTGGTTTTAAACACGAGGTCCATGGGCCATGATTCGCTCACCTGATAAAAATAGCCGTTGCATATTTGCAAATACAGTGCAACTTCTTCCAGTATTGCGACAGCAACAGGACACACATTTAACCATACCATAAAAGGTCAAAGGTCATCCTAGTATTATCATTTCAACAAGCTTAGTCCCCGATGCTGTATACCACGAATCAGCTTCAGAGCCTTTCTTAGTTCTGGTGAAGAAGATAATTGTTTTACCATATATGGGCATGGCAGTCATCTTGTTCAATAACGCAGAACCATTTGAACAAATTGTCAACATCCTGGTGAAATCTGGTGACAGCTGTTGAAACGGTTTCAGAGAAGATGTTTAAAGAGTTCAAGATTTTATACATGTATATAGCCCAGAGGCAAGGGCAGATAACCCCAAAAATGTTTGACAGTAGCAAAACAGTTTTACTACTTTAATCATATGTTGTAAGTTTCAGCCATTAGTCTTTAATACATATTGAGAAAATGATTTTTCATTATTTTCTCAGTACAAACTTTTCTATTTCACTTGCTATGGACACACAAATAAACAACATCATCATTACAGGAGACTTCAACCTCGACATGCTCAGTCACCAAACCGCCCGTAAGGTATCTGAGCTTTGTGAACAATTCTCCCTCTCTCAGACTATAACAGAACCAACCCATTACACAGAACACTCATCCTCTCTCATAGACCTTATTTTAACTAGTGACAAAGGTAACCTTATTTATAGTGGTGTAGCAGAACCTTTTCTCCATCAAGACATGCGATACCACTGTCCGGTTTATGGCGTCTTCAAGTATTCTAAGACTTCAAAGAAATCATTCACACGTCGCATTTGGAGTTACGACAGAGGAGATTACGACCAGTTACGAAACAAAATTTCCGATACAGACTGGGATTCGCTATCAGATCCAGATGTCAATGTCCATGCCACTAATATTACAAACCACCTTAACTCTCTAGTAGCTGAATGCATACCAAACAAGATCATAAGAATAAGACCATCCGACCCACCTTGGATAACCACTGCCATTCGTAAATTAATAAGGCAACGCAAACGTGCATACCATAAAGCAAGGCAAACTGGTACGCCCAGATTGTGGAATAAATTTAAGAAACTTAGAAATAAAGTAACGGAATCAATCCGTTTATCTAAACAACACTTTATTGATGAGCTATCAAACAAACTAAAAACAAATCCCTTGTCATCTAAAGACTGGTGGTCCACTCTAAAAGCTTTCATATCTCCTTCTACGAAATCTTCTGTTCCGACTTTGGAAAAAGATGGTCGAGTATACTCAGACGATACAGACAAAGCAAATCTATTAAATGACTTCTTTAGAGACCAAACCGTTTTAGATGACAGTAATGCACGTGTACCGAATATTGACTGCTACACCAATAATAATATATTCTCTAACTTAGTCATTACACCCCTTGAAATAGAATCAGTCTTAAAGAATCTTCCGTTGGGCAAGGCTGTTGGGTCTGATGACATCAACAATCGAATTCTCAGAGAACTAGCTCATGAGTTATCCTTTCCTATATGTTCTTTGCTCAACCACTCTTTACAACTCGGAATATTTCCTGATATATGGAAAGATGCTTTAGTATGTCCTATCTTTAAAGGCGGCGATGCAGCCTCAGTCTCCAACTATAGACCTATATCTCTTCTAAGCTGTTTAGAAAAAGTACCTGAACGAGTAGTGTTCAAACATCTGTATAATCACTTTCGAGACAATAATATTCTTTCCCCTCTTCAATCTGGCTTCATACCCGGTGACTCAACCACCAACCAACTCACCTTTCTTTATAACACTTTCTGTCAAGCCCTGGATATGGGTAAAGAAGTGCGTGTAGTCTTCTGTGATGTCAGCAAGGCGTTCGATCGCGTCTGGCATAAAGGTCTTCTCTGTAAACTAAAGGCAGCTGGGGTGTCAGGTAGCCTCCTATCTTGGTTTAATAGTTATCTCTCAGAAAGAAGACAAAGAGTTATTCTCCCAGGCACTCAGTCTGAATGGAACTATACACATGCGGGTGTCTCTCAGGGGTCTATCCTCGGTCCTCTCTTATTTCTTCTATATATTAATGACATTGTCCAAGACATCGGGTCTAACATAAGACTTTTTGCCGACGACACCAGCTTATCCCTTATCGTTGAAAATCCTGACACCGCAGCTGCGACGCTAAATTCTGATCTTGAAAAGGTAACTCAATGGGCAAAAACTTGGCTGGTAAAATTCAACCCTGTAAAAACCGAATCACTTTTAATTAGCAGAAAGCTAATAAAACCAGTACACCCTCCCCTGTTTATGTTAAACCAACAAATCAAGGAAGTCGAAAATCATAAACATTTAGGTATATACCTCAGTAACGATGGCACTTGGCATACACATATAAGTTATATTAAAGAAAAAGCTTGGAACAGAATTAACATAATGCGCAAACTTAAGTTCCAGTTAGATCGGAAATCACTAGAAATTATTTATACTTCCTTTATTCGGCCTATACTAGAATATGGTAATGAAATCTGGGACAACTGTACACAGTATGAAAAAGAAGACCTCGAAAAAATCCAGAAAGAAGCAGCCCGGATTGCCACAGGAACTACTAAATTAATATCAGCTGAAAACTTGTACAACGAAATTGGATGGGATACTTTAGAAAGTAGGAGAAATAAGCAAAAACTCACTCTTTTTTATAAAATGGTTAATAATCTGACCCCTACTTATTTATCTTCGCTTGTTCCCTCGACTGTCACAGAGGCATCTCGCTACAACCTAAGAAACTCAAGTGATGTCAGGACCGTAAATTCACGGACAAGCCAGTATTTTAACTCATTCTTACCTTCTTCGATAAGAGAATGGAATTCACTTCCAGAACAGCACAGAACGTCCTCTACTGTCACATCTTTTAAGTATCATCTCAACCAGCCGAATTCTTTCATACCAAAGTTTTATGTTGGAGAGCGCAAAACGCAGATGTTGCATACCCGCTTACGGACCAAATGTAGTTCACTTAATTACGATATATTTCTAAAAAATCTGACTGATTCACCTCTATGCTCATGTGGCAATGTTGAAAATGCAGAACATTATCTGCTCCATTGTCATCTGTACCGGCAGCCTCGAGCTGAAATGCTAAACACCCTTTCTCAAATCTGCCATGTAACACTGGATACACTACTATTTGGTGACAGCTCGCTCTCATACGATGCAAATAGTACAATCTTCTTGACAGTGCAGAAATTTATTAAGGACTCAAAACAATTTTAAAAGTGTGGAAACATTAAGAAAAATATTGAACCTGTACTTTGTGCTCTGCTCCTTGTTACTGTATATGCACGATGCCTTGTCATCGTTTTTGCCTAGACTTTAAACATGTTTGATTCAGTACAACACAGAAGTGGTAATCGCGATGACAAGGCACCCGATGACCTGCATTAGATGTCTCCGAATGGGAAGAATCGATTATTTTATATTATTGCCAAGAACTTTGACGCTCCCTTCCCCTCGACCGGATCCAGCTCGAAACACTCCCATCTTTTCTCATTTTTTTCGCTCCTTCCCAACCAATGCTCCTATAAAGATATGGATATGTATACTTTTCTGTTCTTTTGTCCAAATTAATATCTTTCAATGTCATTGTTGTTAAATTTGTTTGTAAATGTATACGAACTTGTAGGCTTGCTATGACACCTCTTTATATAGATTAACTTACAAAGTTTAACATGATTATAAACAGCCTACATTCACTGACCTTAACTTACGACCTGCCACGATTATACACTCTGTATTAATATGCTTCTAAGGAGAGGAACTCTATAAGCCTTGAGCTTCCGTTCCAATCCTATCAAGTATTATTGTATGTATATATTACTGCTTGTCATGTGAAATTGTGAAATAAATATGTTTAAACTAACTAGTACAAACTTACGGGGGTGAAAACCTTATCTTGCCGTAAAAAGGTCAAAGGTCAACCTACGACCATCATTTGAACCAAATAGGTAGACCTTGAGTCCCCAATGCTACATTGTATATACCAATATTCAGCCTCACAGATTTCTTGGTTCTGGAGAAGAAGATTTTTAAGTGTCTTTACCATATATGGGCATAGCAGCCAACTTGTGCAGTGATGCGGAACCATTCAAACAAATTGTCAATATCCTTTCGACACAAAGCCCCATGTGAAATCTTGTGAAAATTGCTCTAGCGGTTTCACAAAGAAGACATCTAAAACTAATACAATTTTATACATGTATACAGCCTAGGGGCAAGAGCAGATAACTCCCAGGAGACAAAATTTCGATTATATTTAAAACGTTTTACTACTTTAATAATAGATTGTAAGTTTCAGCCATTAGTCTTTAATACGTTTTGAGAAAATGACTTTTCAACATTTTTCCCATACAAATGTATGTGGGCGCAAATTTGACCTTGCCTTAAAAGGGTCAAAGGACAACCTATCGCCATCATTTGAAAACAAATGGTAGACCTTGAGTCCCCAGTGCTATATACCAAGATTCAGCCTCAAAACTTTCCTGATTCTGGAGAATAAGATTTTACCATATATGGGCATGGCGGCCATCTTGTTAAATGGCGCGGAACTATTTGAACAAATTTTGAATGTCCTTTCGACAGATGGTCTTCGTCAGTGAAGGGTCTGTTATTGTGCCGAAGTTTTTCAATTCTGGAAATAGGGGTTTCCAGCTCCTTCTTAGCACGCGGCGCTTTTAACTGTATAGTTATTTCATTGCTTGTTCGTACAGTTTTGCGTTGTATACAGAACAATCATAGTAACGAGAGAAATGAACAAACAGACTGCTTTTGTTCTTATCTTATTGAATATATTATTTGTTAAACAGTCGATTCTCGTTATCTCGAAGTCCATGGGAGTCTGAAATACTTTTAGATATCCGTATCTCGACATATCGAATTTGCAGAATTGAGGATAAAATAAATCGAACAACCACATTTCACAAATGAATATGTAATTTGACTCCTGAAGTTAGAGATATAATATGAACATAGGCAATGCCTATAGGCGAGCTCGCAATGAATTTTATTTTATGAAAAATGTGTAAAATAAAAGTAAAAAACGATTGCCTTTGGAAACAAAGAACACACAAAATCACGACAAATCGGAGACTCGGTAAGACCCAGGCTATACCGTTAAAATTTTTGTACCGGATTCTGGTACCGGATTTTCCCAGTTGGTCCCGGCAAGTACAAACAGATTTGCCATTAATTGAGAACCCGACAAACTGCAAACAAAATGTTTATTTCAGGTTTGGTTTGACGGCAATGAAACGTATGCTCGCACAGGCCTTCGGCCTGACCCGCATGTGGCGACATGCGACAGCTCGCTCGCTATTAAATGTGGAAAAGAGGATAAATTGCTCTTAATTTCTCCTCTTTTACAAATATTTTTTTACCTGTTGTTAGATTGTCATGTTTAAACAGGGACAAGATTTTCACTTCAAGATAAGCGATAATTCGAGATAAGCGAAATCGAGATAACGAGAGTCGACTGTATGTATACGTATGCTAGAGTATTAACGAAAAATATGCTGTCCGTCATATTTTGTTTATTCTTCCTCTTGGTGCCATTCGTAAGCTATGTTCTGTGATTATGTCCCTTCCTTGACATCGTCTTTACCATTTTAGTTTCAAACTATATCAAAAAAGTAAAAAGAAAAATCCAGGGAGTGCCACAATCACAAGTCGCAGTCAATCCCTGACACCAAGAGGAAGAGAAAATAGACACATACTAGCACGCGCAAAACAAACAAACAAACGCACGAAAAGCACACAGACCAGCTCTCTCTTCACCAAGCGAGTTGATCTCAATGCTAAAAGGACTGAAAAAAACACAAGGACAAAACGCAAGGCAAGGAACAATATAAATATGTTTCTTCTTTAGCTGAGAGGACCATATGGTAGATAAGTATTCGTATGCTTAATATGTTATCCTCTTTACAAGAACCATAACTCCAGTTGCCACAATTTTTTAGCTATCTCCCCTGACAATTTTTGGTAATAGAAACCTTGTGATTATGATTACTCCAACACACTTTTAGATATATTAGTAGGATTTTGAGAAGACATGTCGCGTACAAAAAACCATACCTCCAGTTGCCATAAGTTTTTGAGCTATTTCCCCTGTATTCGGTAATAGAAACCTTATGATCGTAATTACTCCAGCGCCCTTTCAGATATATTGATAATACTTGGTAGGATTATACACGAGTTTCAGAAAGCATGTCTTGGATAAGAACAACAACTCCAGTTGCCACAGTTTTTGAGCTATCTCCCCTGACAGTATTTGATTCCAACACCGTTTCAGATATATTGATAATACTTGATAGCATTGCACAAGAGGTTGTAAAGGTATGTTACGTACAAGAACCACAACTACATGTGCCATGAATTTATTTATAAATTATTTCCTCTGACAATATTTTGTAATAAAGAAATTTTGTGATCGTGACTACTCCAACACCCTTTCAGATAAATTAATGATACTTGGTAGGATTGTACACGAGGTTGAGAAGGCGTGTTAAGTACAAAAACCACAACTCCGGGTGCCACGGCATTTAGTTATCTCCCAGACGGTATTTGTAATCAAAACATTGTGATTGTGATTTCTCCAACACCCTTTCAGATATGTTGATGATATTTGGTAGGATTGCACATACGATTGAGAAGGCATTTCACGTACACGAACAACAACTCCAAGTGCCATGGCACGTAGTTATCTCCCCTAAAAGTATTTGGTAATAGAAACCTTGTGATTGCGATTACTCCAACACCCTTTCAGATGTATTGATAATACTTGGTAGCATTGTACAGGAGATTGTAAAGGCATGTCAGGTACAAGAACCACAACTCTAGGAATCAAGGCTTGTAGTTATCCCCTCTGACTGTATTTGGTGATAGAAAACTTGTGATCGTGATTACTCCAACGCCCTTTCAGATATATTAATGATACTTGGACGGATTGTACACGAGAACCATAACTCAAGATGCCACGGGATTTAGTTATCTTCCTTGACGGTATTTGGAAATAGGAACCTTGTGATTGCGATTACTCCAACACCCTTTCAGATATATTATATATAATACTTGGAAAATTGTACACGAGGTTGAGAAGGTGTGTCATCAGGTAACACGGCTTTTAGTTATCTACCCTCGCAGTTTTTTGGTAATAGAAACCCTGTGATCGTGATAACTCCAACACCGTTTTATATATATTGATAGTGATTGGTAGGTTCAGGACGTCGAGAGACGGTTTAAAGATATTCGTATCTTAGAAGTTGGATTGGTCAATTTAGTATTTGAAGGTGTGTTTTACAGTCTTTTTGATTGATACCTTTAACTTTACTTCCATAAGATAATAGCAGATTTTTAAGGGAATGTAGACTGCATTTATTTGAACAACAACGCCACAAAGTGGCAAATAATTACGTCCCTTGACTGTGAAAACATTGCTTTTCCACGAAAACTATACAGATGTCTCGTATACGTGCGGACAGCCCGGACAAAAAATAAGGACTGGGCTTGTTCAAGGACTCATCAATATGAACGTTTTCTCTGCTGCTCCACGAGTGCGTGTATGGGGGTGGGGGGGGGGGGAGGGGAGGGGGGAGGGGTTGTTTCTTAGAAAAGCATGATTTTTTATGATATAAATGGGAAATCCTTTTATGAAGGCAGCGAAAACCTCGATCAGCCTGCGAGTACCAAACTAACATTCCTTGGCATAGGAAGCAAAATTCAGTAAATTTCTCACCTCGACCCCGAGCGAACTGCTAGGATAAATTACAGTTGACTCTCGTTATCTCGACCTCGCATATCTCGAATAACAGCTTATCTTGAAGTGAAAATCTTGTCCCTGCTTAAACATCAAAATCTAACAACAGGTAAAAAAATATTGTGGAAAAGAGGAGAAATTACTCCTAAAGAGCAATTTCTTCTCTTTTCCACAATATTTTCAATATATCTCTAACTTCAAGAGTCAAATTACAAATTATATATTTGTTCAATGTGGTTGTTCGAAATTATTTCCTCAATTATGCAAATCTGATATGTCGAGGAGGTACGGATATCTCGAAGTATTTCAGAGAGTCCCTTGGAATTCGAGATAACGAGGGTCGGCTGTATACCAGACAGTTGTTAAAAATTGTAGAGCGTTATAAAGGGAGGTCATCTTTAAACCAAATAATTCAAATATTATAAAATGACATATTTTAATAACCTCTAGAATGAAAGTAAATGCTATTGGCTTTAGTACGATGTAAAATTCACAGAAACAAATGAGTGTGGAAATGCGTGTTATAGTAAAATTAGATGGCATATAAGGCCATCTTTTAGTCATGGTATTCTTTTGAAAACATACATTCGAGCTCATATTCAGCAGATATATCGGAAACTAAACTATTTCGGTGATCTTTAGGTTGTTCTCATGACAAAGCTTCAAATATCATCCGAAAATGCATCTTACATTTAGATTAAATAATTTTCTTCACATTGTAACAGTGATGTTTGCAACAAACATCAGCGCCACAATGGAGGCAGCAATTTTGTTGACCTACTGGAAATGGTTTGTACCTAAATAGGTGACCTTTGGTTTTTATCCATTTATAGAGTCTGTGTGCAAACGTTAGGAACAAAATCATATCCAAATAAAAAAATGACTCGTGATGAACCCATTGATTATCAACAAAACTAAGATGATTAGCAACATTGGTGACACAGAGGGATTAAAAAGTACTATGATGAGCAGGAAACTACAATAAAAAAATCAACTAAAATCTCATAGGATTTGTAAAATAAACAGCTATTTTAAAGTTTCTGCAATGAAAAAATTTCAAATATTATTTTTCAAATGATAGAATTGTATTTACACTTGAGAGCACACACAGTGATGACATCACTGAGCCCTTCTGTGACAAGCTACGAGTAGCATGTGGTAAATAAAAGTCACCGAAACAGGTTTGTCTACGATATGTTTGCCGACTATCACAATCTTTTTTGCCTCAAATGAAAGAGTTCAAGTTTAAGGTATTTCATTTAATATCAACATATTGCAAGTTTTGTACTAACTAAAGTTGTCACAAATTAGTATGCTTTAAGTTTCTGGCACAAAATCGCACAATCAATTACACACCATAAATGTCAGGTAAACGCCAGCTTATCTGTGTACTAAGGGAATTGTCTGATTGTCACGCCAGCTGCTTGTTGTCTCTCTTGCGTACCATGGGCAAATGGCAAGAATACCTATATAATTTTGACCCCTTAAACCAACAGTAAATCTGGGGTTAAGAGGCGTAAATATTATTTTTCTTATTTCTGCTCAAAAACATAGATCGCCGAGGCTGTTCTAACGAGTACCCTCAATCTATGTTTTGAGTAGAAATACAAAAAATATCAGTTTTATTTATCTGAAAATTTTCAGTTTTTGGAGATGAAATTTTCTATATATTTGAATAGGCGTTTTTTTCGTAATGTTCACTGATATTCGATTACAGAGTCATTGAATACGCTGAAACATATCGATGGCGAGAAAAGACTCTGATCAGATGGTGCAGCTTCTCAGATTGATCCGATCTTTACACTTCGCATGACGACGCGGTTGTGCATAACATGGTACCATTTTATATTTGGTTTCGTTAAAAGAAAATGTCTTCGCGCTTATGTGAACAGTGCAGATCCAGTTCATTTGTGCTGCGGCACAAGATCATCGGGTCTTTGCTGTCATTTGACATATTCGATAGTATCTAAAGATTCTGGAAGCGGAAAGAGAAAACCCGGGTGAAACTGCACAGTTCCACACGCTGATCGTAGCAGTCGCTATTCACAAATGCCTCTAAAACTCAAGTTCGTTTGAATAGGCCAAAGAATAATACAGTAAAACTTCAATGACTCGAACACCGATAGCTCGTTTACCGTGGCTGATTCAAACTCGTTTTTGAGTCCATAGGAAATTCTTCCAATAGCTCAAGAAAACAAATATTTAGGGATATTTTAGAAAATTTATCATAACAATGTAGGTTGTGTATAATCATTAAAATCCCCTTATCGGCAGTTTCTAATGGGTACACCCGACATAGGTGTACCAATATTTTATTGAAGATCAAAAAACCATCTATAAAATATTCCTATTTTCCTCCCCATTTGACCTGGTGCTATGATTAATCTTCTGTGGCTCAAAATTAACCATGTCTAGAACTAATTTTCATGGTCCAAAAGATGTTCGAGCCACTGACGTTCGGCTACAGATGCCAAGTAATGAGTATGGGTTGTCCCCGAGGGCCGTTTTTGTGGTATATGTCACACGCTATCATCATACAGAAATGACTGAACCGACGTTAATGGGACGTTAATATTTAACAGATTCATTCCAAGAGGACTCTTCTACTCCAGCTCTTTGGACTTGTCCAATTCCAATAAAAGGGACATCTGGTTAGTTCTATTAGTACCATGTATGATAGAAATTCTAGTATTTGATACAAACAGTGTAGACCCTGATCAGACGCCGCGTTCTGCGGCGTCTGATCTGGGTCTACACTGTTTGCCCAAGCCCCTTTTATGGGACGCTACGCAGAACTGGGTCAACCATCAAATACCATTCGAATAGTAAAAGACAAAAACAATGTTTTTATTCCAATATATATATTTATGTGAAAAAAGACAAAAAAGTAACAAATCTCAGTCATTGGTTAAGTGCTCTAAAACGGAAGTCCTTCGTCCTGTAAAAGAAAGTAAAAACAATTATGCTATGATATATGAAAAATTTACTTGTCACATATGCGATAATCAAAGACCCAGATCAGCCTGGCTATTCGCACAGTCTGTTCTGGGCATTTGCTGTCCGCTTAGAGAGTTCTTGGATAATCCTTAATACATCGACTGACAGCGAAGCCCCTGACAAGACTGCAAGGAAGTGTAAGTTAATCTGGACCTTCATTGCCCATGAGGGTCCGTTCCTCAAGTTGCGGTTCAATTAGATGACCAGTTCGGCCCGTTTGTCTTTCGGCCAATTACGAAAAGCACAAATCTAGATTAGTCTGCGCATCTGCGTATAAGCAGCAGGCTACGCATTCTGTATGCTGATAATACTCAAATACACAGACTAGTCCTGTAACAAGCACATATACCGTATATACCCTAAGTTTTCAGACGCATCGCCTATCAATACTTCTATTCTTAATTTTTAACCCTTGCCATGCTAAATAAATTAAGATGCCTCGCCCACTTCTAATTTTGATCCAGGCTGCTGACGTCAATTTAAATACTTAATTAAAAACAGTGCAGATACAGATCAGTTGCCAAGTGATCTGGATCTACACTGTTTGCAAAGGCAGGGTATATCTAGATTCAGCAGGACCAGGGTTAACAAGGAAAAATGCGTGTATAAATAAAGAGCATGTTGTATACAGAAGAGGCATGTCATAGGTATAAGGTGTTCGTTATTTCCATAAAGAACGTGTTATACTGTACATAGGCCTATAATGTATACCGGGTACATGGACATGTTATGCCATCACGAAAACCTACCTATATAATTTTGACCCCCTTAAACCCCTTTTATATAGTAAAACTGGGAATACATTAATTTTCTTACTTCTACTCAAAAACATAGGTTGTGGGTTCTAACGAGTACCCACAATTTATGTTTTGAGCAGAAATATGAAAAATATCAGAATTTTTTATCTCGACACTTTCAGATTCTTTGGTGGTGAAATTTTCAATATATTTGAATAGACGTGTTTTCGTAATACGGTACATGTTGTAAAGTACGTTTTCTCACAGTGTGGTTCAACTGGCCTGGCAAGGATGATTCACCTTTAGCCTCTTGATATTTAACATGAGCAGACATTTTCTTTGAAAACAGGACTTGGTAGACACTCGAGGGGGTGGGGGGTGGGGTTCAGGGTGGGGTGGGGGGTAACTTCCTATATATGGCATAGTATGGATGTGCGTGCCGAATGGCCCCCTTTTTCAGCGCTGCCAAGTATATGATTGGCCCCTTTTTTCAGCAAAAAGTATATGATTGGCCCCAATTTTCTGGATATGAAAGGCCCAGTTTTCTGATGTATCCCGGTACATGCACATATTTTTCGTTCAGAGATTTTTCGAGGCTACTTGTTTTCTTGGTATTCAATGAACAGACTGCTATATTTGTCTATCTACCAGCAATAAATGGGTACAAAAATCAAAGGGCAGTATATGAACATTTCAGACGATCTAGTATATGAATGGGTCCGTTTTTTCAAAGGCCAGGTATATGACTGGGGTAGGTTTCGAAATACTGACCGGTACCACAACTACCCCCAAGTTACCCCCCGCCCCCACCCACCCGCCCACCCCCCCCCTCCCCCTCCGCCCACGAGGGTAGACAGTTCCTATGAAGTCAGTTGATTTTACGGTCTGTTTTTGGCAACATAAAACAGATGTCATTCAATTGTTTTCTGTTGAACGGATAACCATTAAAGTGGCATTCAGTTGTGACTATTGTATTGTTTGATAAGTCAGGCTTGACATTTCATGTGAACCAGCTCTTCGCAAAAAAAAAAAAAAATAAAAAATAAAAAAATAAATAAATAAAAAATAAATAAAACAAAAAAAAAAAAAAATAAAAAAAAAAAAAAAATAAAAAAGAAAAGAAAAGAAAAGAAAATAAAAAAATAAACGAATTAGAACGCCGCCTGCTGCTGTTGTTGTAACTGACACTTAAGGCGTTAAATAAAATGAAATGAAAATGTTTGTTGGATTTGATTAATTTATGCCAAGTGGACTCTTCTACCTCAAGTCTTTGGACAGGTTCATTTCCAAGAAAGAGTGCCTGGTCAGTTTTTATCACTACCATGTTTCACAGAAATTCGGTCCAGCAGAACGCGGCGTCTGATCGGGGTCTTCACTGTTTGCTAATGTCCCTTTAAAGGGATGCTAGGCATATATGGGTTAAGATAAATGAATACAACTGGTCATTTTACAAGGAAGATAACTTTTGTGACTTCCTGTTTGTTCTCCTGCTTCCCCGTTCCCTTCTGACAAGGGGTCTCTTCTATAAGAAAAGAATTTGCTCCACAGGGGGAGCAAATTCCTTTCTTTTAGTGAAGACATCTTTTCGTAAGGAAACAAAATCAATTTAGGGAGTTACCTCCCCTGAAGTTGTATCCATTCTTTATTGGGATACTCACATTAACTCACATTAAGTTAGATGTACTCTTCCATGTATGAACATGGACAAAATGAGTATTAGCCAGACGTAAACGGCTTGAATTCTGATGAGACGACTATAGTGCTATCCCCACGTCATATCCGGGTCTTTTCATCATGAAAACATACCTATATAATTTTGAGCCCCTTAAACCCCATTTTATACAGTAAAACTGGGGTTTGGGTTTACAGGAGTATACATTAGTTTTCTTATTTCTGCTCCAAAGCATAGATCATGGGTACTAGTTAGAACCGTCTTGCCGAGGCGGTTCTAACGAGTATCTACAATCAAAGTTTTGAGCAGAAATATGAAAAAAAAATCAGATTTTTTTTTATCTGAAAATGTTCATTTTTTGTGGTAAAATTTTCAGTATATTTGAATAGGCATATTTTTCGTAATGATTTGTTTGGATCAAAAGAAAACAAGATCTACTTATGAGCTGCTCGAAAGACAGCCTTTTGTCATATGAGACTAGGTAAGACTCAGGCCAGCCTCCGCATTCGCACATTTTGGTCAGTCTACGCTAGTCACAATCATACTGAATGACCATCATCACGAAAACATGCCTATATATTTTTGACCCCATATATTTTTTAAATCCCACTTTTATATAGTAAAACTGGGGTTTACAGGGGTATACATTATTTGTCCTATTTTTGCTCAAAACATAGATTGTAGGTACTCGTTAGAACCGCCTCGCCGAGGCGGTTCTAACGAGTACCCACAATCTATGTTTTGAGCAAAAGTATGAAAAATATCAGAATTTTTTATCTGAATTTTTTTTCAATTTTTGGAGGTGAAATTTTCTATATATTTGAATAGGCGTGTTTTCTTAATGAAACATTATATAAGCGACCAACGAAGACGCTGATCAGGCAGCGCGGATACATATTATATAAGGCTGTTTCCTGTTTGACAGGACTCACTTATGATAACCCATAAAATGAAAACAAAATTGAAGCAGAAGACATTCTGACGTTTTGTTTTACTTTTCTGAGAAACTAAGACTCGGCATTTCATGTGAATCGCCTGCTAGGCAATGTATTCACATATAGTGTCAAGCCTTATTTTCCCAGAAAAAAAAATACAATAAAAATGTCTTCTTATGTGATTAGCGCTTTAAGGGGTTAAACCTACCATTGCCAGAATAGTTAATTTCCTTTTTATCCTTGGAGAACAGTCACTGTCTGGTTCTGGTTATTGTTGTTGAAGCCAGTTCCGAAAATTATGAGGATTATGAATATCAAACCAATCAGAGCAACTGTAATATATACGTAACAAGAATAATTGTAATATACTCAAACGCAAAAGAAACTTTGCATTCATTACTTGTTGATTTTCTGTAAATTCAAGGACGGAATATTATCATGTGTGGTATTATATTTTAGCTTATTCAATTAACTTTCTAACCAATATGTTTATGTTATTGTTTTAAATTTCTTTAAATCTTAAGCAGTGTGAAGCCAAGGCATGCCGTAAACAATTTAGATGATCTACTGAACGCCTTGCAGAAGGAATGGAGTAATATTCCTGCATCTGCTATCCAACGTTATGTATATTTCATGCGGCGACCCATTTTAGAAGTTATCAGACAAATTGGCGGTCATACCAGAAATTAACACCATTCACACCATTTTGCAACAAATAACAGTGAACCGAAGAAAGGAAACTGTCCTTTGGTTATTTGTGCATCATTTTGCAACACATTACAGTGAACTGAAGCAAGGCAAAAGTCCTTTGGCTATTTGTGTATTTTTTTTTACTTTGACCCTTGCTGCATATTGACACGCCTGAAGTTTTAACCCATTTACGACGAGTTGACTCTTCTACCACAACTCTTTGGACTGGTCTATTTCCAATAGCAGGGTGGCTGGTTAGTTTTTATTTTTACTATGTTTTATAGAAATTTCTGTTTATTAATGCAAATAGTGTAGACCCTGATCAGACGCCGTGTGAAGCGGCGTCTGATCTGGTTCTGCACTGTTTCCCAATAACCCTTTTAGTGGGTTTCCAGCTAAAGGGGTTAAAGGAATTCAAAACAATAATATGACTATATTGGTTAGAAAGATAATTAAATTAGCTATTCCGCTCCTTCGATTTTCAGCAAATCAAAAAATAAAGAGAGCACACTTTATTTTGTGTTTGAGTATGTACATAAGTAGCAAATCAATCAAAGCAACTGCATACCTATGTAGCAAACCTGTCATAGCAGCTCTAATAAAAATGTAGCAAATCAATCACAGCAACTGTAATATAATATGCAGCAAACCAATCAAAGCAACTGTAGTATATTGTAAACAAATCAAAGCAACTGTAATATAACATTGTAGAAATCCAAACAAAGCAGTTCCCCGAACCGCGAAGCGGTTCGGCGTGCAGACGCACTACTATAGACTACCGATGTGACTAGTGATGTGTGCGACCAAAAATGTGACAGTCTAACAAACGCTTGGGTGGTTCGGTGCTTATCCTGAAAAACAATAAGCGTTCCGTGATTTGGCAGAGACTATTGCCGTGCCGATAACAACAAAACAGCCAATAACGCCAAGTTTTCCAATTGCAATGGGTTGAATCAGGTGACTTATGACGTCAGCTTACAAAATTTGCTGTCGCGGCCATATTGAATTTTGTCTCCGCTTCAAGTTTTATTTCTATCCATTCTCCGTCTGTTTACAAACTAAGCATGATTCGTTTTTTGCAAAAGGTACACTTTGAAGTAGATTTTTAGATAACACATAGACTTTACGCACTTTTCGCGTGATAATCTTAAAAAACTTCAACACAGGTAGGCAAACGATATATATTGTCGTTGTACCTGCCATCGGCATATATTAGTTTTCGGTATTCGTAAAGCATGCCCCCCTCCCCAGCTTCCCCCCCCCCACCCCCGCCCATTGGGGCCCGCGAAATAGATCGCTGCCTAAAGCCTCCATGGCAGAGCTGCTAGTCACTAAGCAGGACCCGAATTCATGTGTTCGGATAGGGTAAAAGTCCAACAATTTTGTAGGCAATGTCTCTGAACTACTGAAATATTGTTGACTTGGACGTTATATCGCAATTCATGCAGTGGATTAGAAGTGAAGTCAAGTGTGATCTGAAATCAAATTCAGTTAGGCCAACCCACCTATGAAGCATGTGATGAGAATTTGGACGCACGGATATAGGTAGCACCTATTAAATTCATATTACATGTATAGAACAAACCAGTCAGAACAACTGTAATGTACATGAAGTAAACCAATCAAAGTAATAGTTAATGCAGTACATATGTAACAAACCAATCAGAGCAACTGTTAAAAATATGTAGCAAACCAATCAGAGCAACCGTAAAATAATTGTAGTAAATCAGTCAATCAGAGCAAGTTAATATATATGCAGCAAACCAATCAGAGCACGTGTAATATATATATATATACTGTATACGTACATAGCAAAATCAGTCAGAGCAATTGTAATATTCATGAACAGACTCGGGTTTTTATTTGGAAAAGTAAGTACTGTGGACATGCGGACAGTACATGTACAGTCTATTCTGACCCTTTTCTGCCGGCTTACAGAACCGGAGCAACTAAGTTTAGTAACTGATTTCGTCACTAGCTGATCTTAAACGTTACTCTTCGCATGCGCCCGAAGACTTTTACTGATGGCGCAGCTAATTTTAAAAGATTTTTCGATATTATCTTATTCCGGGTTTAATCTGTTACCCTGTTCTGGAGTTGGAGAACAGGATAAAGTGATCATTTTTGTTTTGAAACATTCGGTTCTGGCGCTCAGATAGAACCAGAAACCACAGCTATCTTGAAGGAATGTATGCACTTGTAAGGGAGTAAACTCTCTAAACTTATTTTGCACCCCTTTTTCAAATGATATCTATTATAGAAGGAAAATATTTGCAAATGGTTTGATTTTAAATAGACCCCTTTCAAAAGGGATTATGGCGTTCTGGAAAGCAAACAGGAAGTCACAAATATCATAGCCTTTGTAAAAATATCTCCTTTTACAAGGGAGATAATTTTATGGAATTCCTGTTTAAAAAAAAATCCTTTTTATCCTAAACACTCTTTGAGCTAATTCAACAGACAGTTAATAGGTTAAACGATTCTTATTTTTCGCGGAATAAATAGGAGACAATTTGTATGAAATGGCAAAGCTAGGAAACATTTTTTTTCTGTTAAGAGAAGTCCTTACATTGAAAGCGATAAGCGCTTTCCTTTCAGAGAAACCTTTATAGCAAAAACGCTAACTAATTTATGTTACTTGATCTCTCTTAAACATGCTTAACCCTGGTCCTGCTGAACCCGGATATACCATGCCTTTGCAAACAGTGTAGATCCAGATCAGTTGGCTTCTGAAGAAGCCAACTGATCTGGATCTGTACTGTTTGCCATTGAGTATTTGGATTTATAACAACAATCTAGATCAAGTAATCTGATTGGCTGAAAATTAGAAGGGGGTGGGGGGGATAGGGGTGGCATCTTAATTTATTCAGCAGGACAAGGGTTAATGTGCGTAATGAGCTCTGAGCATATGATGTAGCAAAGAAACTTACAGAAGCCACCGTTTCCAGCGCCGCCGCCACGTCCGTAGGCATAGTAAGGATAATATCCAAATCCGTAACCAGAGCCGTAGCCATAGCCGTGCCCTCCTCCGTAACTGTCGGCCTGGGTAACAAGTATCAACCCAAGTAGGCAGAAAATGGAGAGGACGCTTACCAATATAACCTTCATGCTGTTAACCTGAAAAATAAAACGATCTCCTCAAGCGAAAAAAAAATGCCTTCGAGCATGTACACATCGTCTTGCACAAGCGCAAAGTCTCATCCGTGCATTTGCTCTCCACTGAAACATTCTATAGTATCCAATTATTCTGTCTGCGGACAACGAATGCCCTGATCACACTGCGAGGATGCGCAGGATGATCTGGGCTTTTGCTTTCCACAATGTCCCGAAGACACGTTTTCGCATGACGCGACCAAAACGACGTACAAATGTATTATATTTTTCCAAATCATTCAGAAACCATAACTCTTTTCCATGATCGGAATCAAACCACAATTAACTCCCTTGATTCGTTGACCACAATGAAGAAAAAAGACATGTTCTTGATTAACTGCATAGTTTTGTTTCAGTATAATTGAGGAGACTGCTTATCAGAGCATACTCGAATGAGCTACATTGTCAATCCCTAATAGTGCGTCTGCAAGACCCAAACGTAGAAATAATTGAGAGATGCTTGGCTTCAGAGCCGATAGCAGGAAAAGGGGCCTGGCAACCCATTGTTAGAAAGAATAAATTGAAAGGCAAGACATATTTAAACTAGCCATGTGCCCAAAGTACACAAATGCCCTCGCGCTTTGGACCCCCAATCCCACCCTAGGGCATGACCCAGGGCAAATCTAGCACAGGAAGTAAAAAATGCCACTGGAATCGAACCCACGACATTCTACTTACAAAACAGACGCTATAGGGGATTTTGTTTTATACAAGAAAACATCTCCACTGATGTTTAATTATTACCATGTATTTCACAACAATAGTTTAAAAACCAGAAATTTTGAACAATGGGGACTTGTTGAAATCCTGCCTGAAATATACATGTACCTTCCTAAACGAATTTGCATTATTTGCAGATGTTTTCACTGTAAAATAAGTAATTGTACATGTATAAAAAATGAAACTAATGGACATTTTTAGAACTATTCTGTGAATAGGCAGTTTCTTCAGAATGTAATGCTTTGAATTTCGACAAAATTCTAGAAATTTACCTTTTCTGAGTAAAGCGCCTTGCAAAACCGATTTTCTGAAGGATTTCATTTCGAAAACACACCTTTTCAAATGTATTGAAAATTTCACCATCAAAAATTGAAAATTTTCAGATTAAAAAAAAACATTCTGATAGTTTTCATATTACTGCTCAAAACATAGATTGTTGGTACTCGTTAAAACCGCCTAGGTGAGGCGGTTCTAACGAGTACCCACAATCTATGTTTTTGAGCAGAAATAAGAAAAATAATGTATACCCCTGTAAACCCCAGTTTTACAATATAAAAATGGGGTGTAAGGGTGTCAAAATTATATAGGTATGTTTTCGTGATGAAATAAGATTGGTATCTAGTTAAATTCTTCTTTATTCTTTCCACGAAAATATATAGCCACCTCAAAATCAACAAAATGGCTTGTGCGTCCAGCGACGACTCAGATCAGCATGGGCCACTGCCCAATCTGATCAGTCTTCGCTGTGCGGCCAATGGGTAGCTAAGGATCCAAGCTTTCTTCATGCGGACAGCGAAGACTTTGATCAGACTGGGCGGATGCCCAGGCTGATCTGAGTCTTCGCTGTGCGCACATGCCATTTTGTTGGTTTTGTCATCAGGTAGGTGGCTCATTGGTATTATTTTTTATTTTATTACATGTATTATTATAGATACGCATTAGAAGGGAACCTTTTCTAATGAGTATCTACAACATACATGTATGTTTTCGTGAAGAAATGAGAAAGACGTAAATTGTGATTCAATAAAGCACCTTATTCAGAGCAATGACTTTCTGGTTACGTTCACATAGGCACGTTTACGCTTACAGGTAAAGAAATCAGCGGTCAAAATTTTATTTTTTTTTTCTTAGTTTATCGAGAAAGTAGGATTTAACTGTTCATGTAAATTTTCTCCTTACCATAAATGTAAAAAACTATTTTCTGGGAAAAATAAGAAAAAAGATCTTAACGATGTGCTTCTAACAAAAGATAAAAATAGAAAATATAAAGAATGACAAGAAAAGAAATGAAGACTTACGGAAAGGTACCTGTTCTGGGCGTCACTCTTCGCCGTAACGTCACTGCTTGGCTGACTGTGCAGGCCTTATATATTGGCCTTAAACGTCACGTGACACTGGTGCCGGCAGCAAAGCTGTCAGTTTTAAATTCTCGAAATAGAATTTAGTACCGTGATAGTAGGTCACACCTGTCGTTTGATTTTAACCGTTTTGAACTGCAGTTTGATCGTAAGTCGGTTTATATTACGTTTGATGACCCCCTTTAATATGAGGAAAGATGTGACATAGTGTTTAGAAGCGTGCCTTAACCAAACCAATGCATTAGGCGTTCTTATATTGAAATTCTCAATCGCGGACAGACGCTCGTACACACAAACACACATGCATGATAGCAAACGTTTTCAATATATTGGAAAAACACTGTTGGTTTTTCTCAAAAATGGCTTCACAGGTAAGCTGGAAGTTGTGATGATCCAATCAATAAGCAGATTTAATGAATTTTATTCGCCAGCTGAATTAGTTGCTTTTTAGATAAGAACCACTCCTGACCGCTTTCTTAGTTATGAGATAAAAAAAAAACTAAACAAAAAACAAAACAAAAAAAAAACCACAAAAAACAACAACAACAACAACAACAACAACAAAAAAACAACAAACAAACAAATAAACAGAAACCTTCTAGGAAAAATTTATTCATAAAAGTAAGACGGAAAAAAAATCGAAACATGATCTAGTGTAGGAAGGATGCAAGGAGAGAGAATGGTTAATCTTGTAGTTAAATAGTTTTTGTATACGTGTTATACGTAATTTACAGTTAAATAAAGTTACCACCAGCAAGAAGAAGAAGAAGAAAAAAAAAAAAAAAAAAAAAAAAAAAATCGTTGCCAGTGACGTTGACTGTAACTTATGAGCCGATATATAGTATTTCCTATAATATTACATGTGGGCCCAGCGAAGCCCAGCGCTGGCTGATCAGAGTTTCGAAGGGCACTGTGCGAAGCAAAAGATCCAAAGCATCTTCAGGCGGATAGGGATGACTTTGATCAGCCTGTGTATTAGGGTAGGCTGATCTAAATCTTTGCTGACCGCACAGACAATCTTGTAGGAAATATTTTTCTCGGTTCATATGATACATTATTTGAACTTTTGCGAACAGCGAAGGCCCAGATCAGCTTGGTCATATACATATCTAGTGACAAACCCTAGAAATATATATTTTGGGATCTCTCTCTCTCAGTCTATTTGTCTATCTCTCTCTCTCTTTCTCTCTCTCTCTCGTGTGTGTGTGTGTGTGTGTGTGTGTGTGTGTGTGTGTGTGTGTGATGTGGTGTGTGTGTGTGTGTGTGTGTGTGTGTGTGTGTGTGTGTGTGTGTGTGTGTGTGTGTGTTCCATCATCTGTTTCATGTGCGTCTTCGTTTTGAATCGAGAGAATAAATTTAGTGGAATACAAATGCCTATGCATGTCTTCTTTTTATTTATTTATTTATTTATTTATTTATTTATTTAATATATTCGTCGTTGAATATTTTCAATGATACTATACGTACATATCATAAGCAGCTAACGCTTAATGCGAGAAAAAGACCAAATGCGAACAACGAGGATCAGCCTGATTAACCTTTGTGTCTGAACAAAGCCTTCTCTAGTTGTTAGTACGAACATTGTACGACTCGTATTAGACTAGCTCCAGTCTCCAGTGACTAAATAGTTTTTCTTATAATCCTGACCAGCCTTTATAGCCATGGTATATATATTATTTGGGTTTTATTTTTGTGGACTATCAAACAGGATTATAAGAAAAAATATTTAGTCACGGGAGACTGGAGCCAGTCTAGACTTGTATATGTTATCCAATTAATCAATCAGTCTATGAACGTGCAATGAATGTTCTGATAGGACTAAGCTAATGTATGGGTTTGTCTGATTCTTTCATTACGAAAACACGCCTATTCAAAAACAGAGAAAATTTCATCTCCAAAAACTGAAAAATTTCAGATACAAAAACTGATATTTTTCATATTTCTGCTCAAAACATAGATTGTGGGTACTCGTTAGAACCGCCTCGGCGAGGCGGTTCTAACGAGTACCCACAGTCTATGTTTTTAGCAAAATAAGAAAAATAATGTATTCCCCTGTAAACCCCACTTTTACTATATAAAGGTGGGGTTTAAGGGGGTTAAAATTATATAGGCGTGTTTTCGTGATTGTTACCCGCCTGATCCAAACCAATTTTAGACTGAATTAACTCCCACACACTATGTATTTAAAGAGTCAAATTCGAATTTTAGGTATTTTAGATTATGTGATTTAGATATTTCAAGACAAAAATAGCTAATCTGTTTGCAAACAGTGGAGATCCTGATCAGACCCCGCATTCTGCGGGGTCTGATCTGGTTCTACACTATTTGTAAATTACCCTTTCAGGGATCAGACTAAATAGGTTTGACACAGTAATATGACTGTTAAATCACACTGGCATCATAAAATTAGCCGCTGTGACAGAAAACGTACCTTCTGAAATGTGCGCCCAGCGAAGATTCAGATCAGCCTGCGCATTCGTGCAGTCTGATCAGAGTATCAGCATCTTCATTGTCCGCAGGAAGAAACTTTACACCCTTGGCTATCCAAAACGTGTCCAGTGAAGATTCTGATCAGACTGCACGAATGTGCAGGCTGATCTGAATCTTCACTGGGCGCACACTAGTGTTCGAGAGTATGTTTTCTGACGTTACGACTCAAATGGGCACATACGGGTATGTTTCGTGCGTGTACATTTACCAGATTTACCGTAAATAATACTCCTTAACTTATTCAACCCATTTAATATATTTTCCCAGAATTCCATGGAATCTGTTTTTCTATCGTTTGGTGCTTAAAAAAATGAACAAAAAATTGCTAGATGAGTGTGATGCGGCGTCAAGTCTAGGGCAATATTAGCCTAGCTACTAGGCCAATATATAAGTATGTTTGTCACTTTTTGTTTACTTATTATTTTTTTTTTTTTCATTTACATTCTACTTTTTTGATTCAATGTTTAGCTAGTCTATGGGTGAACTTTTCTTCTGTGGTTGTCTCTGAAATATATTGGAAAATCCAGACCATATTATCAATAGATTAGCCACAGAGCTCAATCAGCCAAAAAATATATATGTATATTTCTAAGCCTTGGGCAAGGCTAGGACTATATATATGGACCCATTTTTGAAAGGGTTGGAGTTGCTTCCCTTAGAAACCCTGTCCACCATTCTGGAGTGCAGCTTTATTTACATTACAACAATAGGGAAAATATAGGAAAATATGTCATTTTTTTATGTTATCAACACTCGCTCACATGACCTACGAGGCTGGGTAATAATATACACCATGTGACTCTTCAAGCGTTTTGTTCAACCAAATCAAAAAAAAAAAAAAAAAAAAAAGAAAAAAGAAAAAAACACTGCTTCTATCTATGATTTTCGGCATACAGTGTAATATACATGTAAGAATGGACGACAAAATTTCAAACGAAGAAAACTGCAAGATGTCCAAAAATGTATGACTTCTTAGATCCTTCAGTCTGATCCTATTTGGGATAGTTAAAGTAAGCAAGCATTTATTAACGCTTAGCATACTGGGTTAAAAATTCATCAGACGACATTTTTAAGTAGTTTCCATTTTTTTTTTTTTTTTTTTTTTTTTTGAGAAAACAGGCTTGCCATTTCATGCAAATGGAGACAATTTGCAATGTCAAAGCCTTTTTTCTGGAAAACATAATAATAATAAAATACTATCATAAATTTAATTGTCGTCTTCTGCTGAATAAATGTATGACCATAGATTGGTATTAAAAGGTTAAACTGAAGTACGTATTACATGTACACCTAGATGTCCCAAATCTATCATTATCAAACGTACATTTAACAACCACATAATTGCTTCCCGGAAGTGACCAGTCTTTATACCCCGGATTTTCACATAAATAAACAATAAATTCTGAGGCAGATCAACATTTATTTAATAAAACTACATTTAAGTAAAGGAGTGTTCAAATGACCTTTAAGTACAGGAAATATGATTAAACTGTCAATTTTTTAAGAATTTTACATGTTTCAAGCATTTACGTTGACGCTTAATTAGCACTCTTGGTAAAAATTTCAGCAAAGATACATTGTAATATTGTTCTTATTTTTTCCCAGAAAATTGGATTTAATATTCCGTGCAAATTGTCTTCTAAGGAGGAGACAATTTGCATGCAAATGTCCTACCCTGTTTTCTGGGAACATTAAAAAATATCATCAATTTATCGACTGCTGAATTTAACGAGAGAATGGTAAACGTTGTGGCAAAAACCATCGTCTTTATGCGACCTGTACCACGAAAACAAGTTATTATAGCGAATATGCGGAAATATGTAGTAAAACTAGGGTTTACAGGTATACATTAGTTATCTAATTTCTGCTCAGTGAAATAAATTATGGGTACTCGTTAGAACCGCCTCGCATAGGCGGTTCTAACGAGTACCCACAATCTATGTTTTTTGAGCAGAAATATGAAAAAATCAGACTTCTTTAATCTGAAAAAATTCAGTTTTTAGAGGTGAAATTTTCTATATATTTGAATAGGCGTGTTTTCGTGATGAGACTACGCATACATGCAGGTTTATCTGAGTCTTCGTCGAAGCCCATGCAGTATTGTAGGAAACGCAGGCAATATTATTTTAACTCCTTTATTTATTTGATGCACACACGGGTAGGCGGCCTCGGTGGCTCAGTTGGATGCGCCGTCCGACTGGAGACCAGGAGGTCGCGGGTTCAACCCCCGCCGAGGTCGGCAACATTATTTCGTGGAGATTGATCATGAAATATTTTCTACGGTCATTCTCTCCCTTCCGCTGATTCAAGAAGGGCAGTTGTCAGTTTCTGGCGAAAGAATGCGCACAATACTGGTTAACCGCTTAGAGGACTAAGCCTGCCCAGTAAACGTGTGGTTAGGCAAACTGACCGCGCTCAACATGACCCCATTGGGTTGACTGGACCGTAAAACCTCAACACAAACAAACAAACAAACACGGGTAGGCAGAGATACACTCACTGTGTTGTTTTATTGCCCTGCCAAACGGTGTATTTCGGCTGAGTAGGGTTGTCCTTGAAACAAAGCATTGTCGAAAATAATGCCCAGTAAGCATTCTTTATAAATCTATAGCGGGCCGTTATCGGCCCGTCAGGGTAGCTGACGGGCCGATAACGGCCCGTTGTAGATTTATAAAGACTGCTAGCTTGGTGGTACCGCCTTTATTAAGCTGTCCAATGTCCATGATAATCTGCGAAATAGTATTATAATAACTGAGTCGTGACGTGGAAAAAATTCTCCTTTTGACGCGTATACTCATTGGTGATTCAGATCAGTCTGCGCATGAACCCATTTTTATCACATGGGTGTTTTGTATTCAGTTTAAATTCAGTCCTTCCTTCTTCGAATATGACATAAGCAGCAATGTCACCTTCAGACATGTGCGCCCAGCGAAGATTCAGATCAGCCTGCGCATTCGCGCAGTCTGATCAGAATCTTCACTGGGCGCAGTTTGAATAGCCAAGGATGTAAAGTTTCTTCATGTGTTCACCGAAACTGCGTGGATAGGCAAGCTGATTTCAGTCTTCCTTGAGCGCAAATATCAGAGGTGACATTTTCTCAGGATAAGATTCATTTTTAGTTTGAATTCCATCCTCCTTTCTTCAGAGATGACATGGTGATGGTTGTCCCTGTGATGCCATTACATAATGCTATCAGAAGAAGATGACAATTATGATGGTTTGGTGTTTTACGTCTCTTTCAACGTCGAAACGACGGCTGTGACCGGCGCTCTATCGGTTGAGACCTGATAGTAAATTGTGTAACCATCTTTGTCAGCATCAACGAAGACAACATCGAAGCTTTGTTTCTCTTTCACTAGTTCTAGCGATGTGTTTTTGGCATGACCTTAATATACACATTTGTAAATGAACCTTATCAAAAAATAATAAAAAAAATATTTATTTTTTTAAACGCGCGCGCGCACACACACAAACACACACACACACACACACACACACACACACACACACACACACACACACACACACACACACACATACACACACACACACACATGAAACAACATCAAAAACTAATAAAGTAAAAAAAAAAGAAAAAAGAAAAAAAGAAGAAACGAATAAGCTACATAACAAATAAAAATAAAACAAAACAAAAACAAACAAACAACAAAACAAAACAACAAAACAACAACAAAAAACAAACAAACAAAAAAAAAAAAAAAAAAAAAAAAAAAAAAACATCAGCAATTCAAATAAATGTTCTGAGGGAGACAACTCGCAAACGACCTCCAATGTCCTGTCAGACAGATTTTAAGAACCGCAAAGGGAGAAAATGTAACCTACCGTATTCGCTTTAATTACCGCACTGTGCGCTTAATTTTTTTTCAAAATTGCTAGAAAAACTTGTAGTAAAATAGCCTGCTAATACGGGTGCACCTAAAGAAAGATCAGCACAGAACTTCATGAGGGACGTATTTAACGATACTTACGCAATATTTTTTCTGATTTTTCTTCATAAAAGCATATGTTGTTGGTACTCATTTGGATTGCCTCGACTTGTCGAGGCAATTCAAATAAGTACCAACAACATATATTTTTTTATATAAAGAAGTAGATAAAAGTACACTGGCTGTATTCTAAAGATTACTGCTTAATTACTTGACTGTGCGCTTATAGGAGCATGTGCGGTAATTAGGTCGATTGCAGTACGACATGTGCGTCCGGCATACATATTTTAACGAATGTTATATACAATTGAATTTCAATGGCTCGAACATCCTTGGGACCACGAAAATTTGTTCGAGATATGGGTTGTTCGAGCCACTGAGTGTTAATCATAGCGCCATGTCAGGAAGCAAATGGCGATAATTTAGCGAAACATTTTCGATGTTCTACGCAATAATGGTATGTTGAGAATGTTGAGTGTACTCATTAGAATTGTCTTGATGATGCGGCTCTGATGAGTACACACAGCATACAATTTCATGTCGAAATAACAAAAATTCCGTAAATATTTGTTTTCTTGAGCTATCGGAAGAATTTCGTAGGGACTCAAAAACGAGTTCGAATTGCCCACGGTAAACGAGTCATCGCTGTTCGAGCTTTTGAGGTTTGACTGTAATAATCTCAATACAATATTCTTAAATGACTAACACACGTTGCAGCGGTTTTATGCACCTTTTATACACGCAAACATGTATTTTGATGGAGAAGTCTACATTTTCAACAGTTCAAATATTCAAATGATACTTCCACATTTAAAAAGATGCGCTATGCTATGTATCCCTATGGGTGTATTCCTCTGTGATCCAGACTTTTAATCGATGAAAGATTTTAGGGTGAGGGGGCGGAGGAAGGGGGTGGGGATAATTCCAAATATCTATGCCGGGACGTGCTGTTATAAAAAATATCCGGAAAAAACAAAAACAAAAACTAAAGAATTTAATATGTACTTAAAGCCAAAAGAAACTTTACAGCTTATACGTCTACACTTAACTGACTTTTGCAGAGTGGAAAAAATGTTTTAATGATGTTAAAGAACCACCACTTGTGCACATGTTCGACATTTGTTGAGCCTTTTTTTTAAAACAGATTATCAAAAGGATCTCTCTGAAGGTACGATATTATTTCACTTGCGGAAAGTTACTGTACCTTATTTACGGGTTTATTTCAGGCGAAACGTTTTATTTGCTTAGACATGTATTGAAAATTGTTCTTAAATTAACAAAAAGTCTGTATCATCTATTGCACAACTTCCGAACGCGTCGATTTTTATCGAGATGGCAGTTTGATCAAACTTAATGTATGTAATGGAAATCCTACGTCAGGTAATTGTCATCCATTTTTCTTTTGACATAATGAGAACGTTTGCATATTTTTCTGGTCATACACTCTCTGTAGAGATCCAAACAAATTGCCGTTTAAAGCTTCCAAAAATATCAGAGATATAGCTTTTACGAGCAACGAAAGTAAACTATTGTTTTTTTTGCAAGGGGGATAATTTCAACGTGAAGCAACTTTAAGTAATTGCCATTAATTAATCAGGTAGAAAAGAAAAAAAGTGTTTTGCAGGGAATTTTATAGACAAACAATTGACTTCCAGATTTTTTGTTGAAAAATCATGCCCTGCTTTTGCAGTTGTGCGAAAATGTGAAAACACTTTTTTGAAGAAAATGGCGGTAACTCAATACTGGGATCATTTATACGAGTGATCTCTCTTGAATTCCGTTGAGACTAACTGTGGAAAACAATTGAACAAATTTATTACAACCAAATCGAAGAAGAAACAAAAGTATTCATTAATATGTGACAAGTCACTTTTAGTTTTGAGTATATATACATATATAGAAATGTTCTAAGAGGAGGGATTCTCAGTAAGCAATAAACGCATCAACAAAATGAAATTAGCAGACTGGCTATACTGAGTCAATTCATGGACATTACCGGATAATGCGACGCTGCTCGCCGTGTTATGCCTGCTTAAACAGTGCACAACAGAGTCTTAAACTGACAGACTGAAAGCTTAGTTTTTTAACCTAGCCATGGTTGATAGCTATAATTTCCGTTTCAATTGCTTGACGGTGGGTCGGGTCTCACTCCATGAGGGTGCCGATCTTAACCTTTCATTAAAAGGTTGATCACGATACAATGTCCTTGTTCATTCCCTCCATGGTTCACCTAGTGATGTTCTTTCTCACTGTCCGCCAGTGTCTGAAGCTATTGTCATGAGCTTTGTTTCATCACTGTGATTTAATACGATTTACGGTAAATGTCTTAAGATTTAAAACACTCTATTCAATACTATTTTGGTATAAATTTTGCTTTTTATGCAGATGTTTCTTAAAATACTGGAATGGTAAATAGTGTAGACCCTGATCTTTTTGCATATGTCATTTTGCCAGACACTTTGGTGTTTGAAATTCTAGGACATTTACCATACACCTTTTGTTTTATGCGATGTTTTAGTGATTGAGTCAGGGAGCCTCTATGCAACCAGAACAACCATTTTATGATTTTAACAGCATCTAAACCCAAGGTGACGATTTGTTACCAGCAAAATTGATTTGAAGCCACCGATAGTACTATGGCGTAGGTTCTGATAATGTTTGTATTTTGTGTGGCCTTGTGGCTGCTCGCTACAAAGGTTTTTTCGTGTTTCGTCCTGTTCCTTGTCTTTCTATCTGTAAAGTATTCTTGTTTCCAAAGGCAATCTTTTTACTTTTATTTTACTTCACTGCAGCTTGTGTTAGTGCCGTGTGGCGGCCGTAAAACGTCTCCGCGTACTACACCATAGTGCAGATTATATTTTCGTTTCCTTTTGGATCACTGGGCCCATTGTGGTATCTTTGAAAAAAGAGTTCTGCTCATGTATATGCTAGAGGGCGTAAGCAGTGTTACAAACTTCATTACTGTTTATGAAGAGTCTCAATAAAACCGAGGCTTCAATTTTCTATCTGTAATGTGTTCTTTGTTTCTAAAGGCAATCTGTTTGAGTTTTATTATTGTTTTTGTCTCGTGGATCTAGTTAAGCAGAGATCACCATTCTGGGGAAGCGGTAGCTGGGTCTTTGCTTCAATTAGATCTGTGGTGTTCTGTGATTGTGGCTATTTGTGGATATCTTCTATACTACAGTCGACTCTCGTTATCTCGACTTCACTTATCTCGAATGACCGCTTATCTCGAAGTGAAAATCTGGTCTCTGTTTAAAAATGAAAGTGTAACAAGAGGTAACAAAACATTGTGGAAAAGAGGAGGAATTGCTCCTTAGGAGCAATTTCTCCTGTTTTCCACAATATTTTTAATACATCTCTAACTTCAGGAGTCAAATTACATATTCATCTGAGAATTGTGTTTGTTCAATTTATTTTTTTCCCTCCATTCTGCAAATATGAGATGTCAAGGTACGGATATCCCGAAGTATTTCATAGAGTTCCTTGGACTTGGCGATAACGAGAGTCGACTGTAATTTGCATTATCAAACCGTTCGCAAAGTATTTAATTATCCGATTTTGTCGTTAAGATTAATAAGAAATAATTTTAATATTTACTGGTGTATCACCTTTCAGCATGATTCATAACTGATAAAGCACATCGAGCCCTTTAAACCCGGAGAAAGGTTTTTGGAGTCGTTTGTGTGAGAGGGGGTGGTCGACGGGCGAAAAAGTTAAGTAAAGATACCCGGGAAATGCCACAATCACGAAGCAAATCCCTCCGGAGACACCAATGAAGGAGAGATCGATGAGAAACAAATATGACATTACAAACGCCACATATAACCAAAGACGCACAAACAAAGAACTGCAAGAAAGGAATCACCTTGGAAGGGTCAGTAAAAGACTACTGCAGGAATGTGTATGTGTATGTGTGAGAGGGGAGGGCTGGGGGTGGTCAATATGGAGATTCATTTGTTTGCCGACAGCTGCAGTTGCTCAAGGCCAGTCATAACTATGCGCCAAAAACGCATGCAGAACAGTCTCTGTGAGCTTCAGCTGCAGTCATTGAAGCAGAATAGGAAATAAATTAGGCTAATTCTGCTGTAAAATGTTTAAAGGACCACGAAAATTACCAACATCAGATCTCCTTAGTCATTAGACATATTAGGTAGACGGCAACGCTCTCTTGCGTTTTTAGCGCCCTTTGCCAGAATGGATACCTAAAATTCCAGCTTCTCCCAAGTACATTTAGAGATAGAAACCTGTACATGTACACCTAGCTTCCATTGTGCCCTCACCTAAATATTAATGATTTGCGGCATGGTCAGGTCTAGAGAGTACAGTCGAACTATATAGCTCGAACACCGATGGATCTTTTACCATGTCTAATTCGAACTCGTTTCTTAGTCCCTACGTAATTCTGCCGATAGCTAAAGAAAAGAAATATTCAGAGAAATTTTCTTATTGTGTCACGAAATTGTATTGTAATTTTCTTATTGTGTCACGAAATTGTATGTTGTATGTACTCATTAGAATCGCCTCATCGAGGCAATTCTAATGAGTACACTCAACATACAATCATTTTGTTGAAAACCAAAACGATTTCCCTAAATTATCGCTATTTGCTTCCTGACCTGGCGCCATGATTAACCTTCAGTGGCTTGAACTACCTATATCTCAAACAAATTTCCAAAGATGTTCGAGCCATTGAAGTTCGACTGTAATCTCTCCACTTACGTACTGTTGGGGAAAGCATGTCACTTGGTTAATCACCACGATAACGAGCCACAACTTGAACAAAATACATAGCATGCATATACTGATGAGTCAGTCTGCACACTGCGCAGTTTTATTTCGCACCCGGATGAAAAGGCTAATCAGAGTCTTCTCTGGGCACACATATCTTAAGGTACATTTCCTCATGTTGCAATCCATTTCAGATTCAACTTCAGTTTTAGGATACGGTCTGCGTTGGTCCAATGGCCGTTAGTGATCAGAAACATAAGGACATATAGCCTGCACTTAACATGTCACGCACTGAATATTATATTAAAAAAGTGTCTTACACCTTAAACTGACTAATACCGGTACTTAGTATAAATGCTTAAGCGAGTCATCAATGCAAGGGCACACATACACACACAAGCACGCACGCACCACGCGAACGCGTTTTGTAATGCTTTCAAAGGCCAATGGTAAACACAAAACATTTGCAAACAAAAAAAACGATGTCAGTATTTACACTCACCATCCATAGCTCTTTTTTATCTACATGTCACCCTGATGCTTCCTACCAAGTTTCGAGTCAATTGGCCTTTCGATTTAGAAGAAGAAGCGAAAACAGATTTTCAAGATGGCAGCCATAGTGGCCATTTTGGATTTCCGATCAGAATGATTTAATGATTTTAGTGATTCACTAGTCACCCCGATGCTTCCTAACAAGTTTCAAGACAACTGGGCTTTCGTTTCAGAAGAAGCGAAAAATAGATTTTCAAGATGGCGGCCATGGTGGCCATCTTGGATTTCCCATCGGAACAATTTTAGCTATTTTTTATCTACAAGTCCCTACGATGCTTCCTACCTTCATGTCAATTGGTCTTTCGTTTCAGGAGAAGAAGCGAAAAATAGATTTTCAAGACGCTGGCCAAGACGGCCAGCTTGGATTTCGGATCAGACCAATTTTAGCTATTTTGCTCTACAAGACACCCAATGCTTCCTACCAAGTTTCAAGTCATTTGGTCTGCCAGTTCAGGAGTAGAAGCAAAAAAAAAAAAAGATTTTCAAGATAGCAGGCATGGCGGCCATCTTGGATTTCCGATCGGAACGATTTTAGCTATTTTGGATCTACAGGTCATCCTGATGCTTCCTACCAAGATCCAAGTCTATTGGCCTTTTGGTTCAGGAGGAGAAGCAAAAAATATTTTTTAAGATGGCGGCCACGACGGCTATCTCGGATTTCCGATCGGAACAATGTTAGCTTTTTGATCTACAAGCAAAAAAAAAAAAACAAAAAAACCAGATGTTCAAGTTGGCCGCCATAGCGGTTTTAACTGCTTTTGATCTACAAGTCATCCTGGTGCTTCCTACCAAGTTTCAAGTCATTTGGCCTAGGGGTTCAGGAAAAGAAGCGAAAAATAAACTTTCAAGTTGGCTGCCACGTTAACCATCTCGGATTTCAGATCGGAAGTCACCTACATGCTTCAAACCAAGTTTCAAGTCAACTGGTCTTTTTGTTCAGCAGAAGAAGCGAAAAATAGATGTTCAAGATGTACGCAGTGGCGGCCATTTTAGATATCCGATCGGAAAGATTTCAAGTATTTTTGATCTACAAGTCACCTTGATGTTTCTTACCAAGTTTCAAGTCAAATGGCCTTTCGGTTCAGGACAAGAAGCGAAAAATAGATTTTCAAGATGGCCATCACGGCGGCAATATTGGATTTCTGATCGAAACGATTTTAGTTATTTTTATCTATAAGTCACCCTGATGCTTCCTACCAAGTTTCAAGTCAATTGGCCTTTTGGTTCAGGAGAAGAAGCCAAATATAAATTTTCAAGATGGCCGATCGGAACCATTTTAACTATTTCTGATCTACAAGTCATCCTGATTTGTCCTACCGAGTTTCAAGTTAATTAGCCTTCCGGTTCAGGAGAAGAAATGAAAAATAGATTTTCAAGATGGATGGCCGTCACGGCGGCTATCTTGGATTTCCGATCGAAACTATTTTAGCTATTTTTATCTACAAGTCACCCCGATGTTTCCTACCAAGTTTCAAGTCAAATGGCCTTTTGGTTCAGGAGAAGAAGCAATAAATAGATTTTCAATGGTGGCTATCTAGAAATTTCGATCGGAACGATTTTAGCTTTTTTTTGATCTACAAGTCATGCTGATGCTTCCTACCAAGTTTCTAGTCAACTGACCCAGGGGTGTAGGAGGAGTAGGCTTTTAAAGCAAATTGTTGACGCCGCACGACTGACCGATCACATTAGTTCACCATGAGCACTTCGTGCTCAGGTGTGCTAACAAGGGGCGGTAACTGTCAGATTATCGACCGTCGTTTCTCTCAGTCTTTAATCAGACCATCACTATAACACATATAATTTTTTATCAGACTTTTTCGGGTACAAATATTATACTGGACAAACACTGAACGTTGAAAAACATTTGTAATGTTGTTTCAATGTCAAATAGACGGTCATTCATCTTCACCTGCCTGTGTCAGAAATCAACTTTCCTCAATATTTTCAGTACTTTGATTTTATATTGGGATTAATATGGAGAGAAAGAGAAATTGAAGAAAAGAATAAATAAGCAAGCTATATAGCCAGAATACAAGTTCTGTCCTGGAACAATTAAGCCACCAATATACTGTCTAAGTTCAGATGTTTAACAGCCGAGCATTAATTGTGTCCAGAAATAACTCAAATAATATTTACTTATCTAGCCCATGTTTGGAGCTCTGTAACATTTAGGTGACCTTAGTGACCTGTTGCAGCATTATGATCATGCTAGCTTAGTCAGTCACTGCACAATTTAATGTGCCTTCTGGCATACAGTCTATAGAAAGTATCATATATGCAAGCAGTGAAGAGCTTGGTAATGATGCTTAAGTAATGTTCTGGGTTTAGATGTTTGTTGATATCTATCTATCTATCTATCTATCTATCTATCTGTCCTAGGAGGAGCTTTTTAAAGGTTTTTCTATTTTTAGCTTTGGCGACCATTTTGTTCAGCGGAGAGGAACCATTTTAGCAATTTTGGTAGAGGGTCTCCCGAAGAACATTTCTGTGAAATAATTTTGAAATCGAGCCATTGGTCTAGGAGATGTCGTTTATTTGTTTTTCTAATTTTAGCTTTGGCACCCATTTTGTTCTGCGAAGCGGAACCATTTCAGCAATTTTTGTAGAGGGTCGCCCAAGGAACATTTCTATGAAATCATTTTGAAATCGGGCCATTGGCCTAGGAGATGTCGTTTAAAGGTTTTTCCAATTTTAGCTCTGGCGGCTATTTAATTCAGCGGAGCAAAACCGTTTTAGCAATTTTGGTAGAGTGTCACTCAAAAAATATTTCTGTGAAATTATTTTGAAATCGGGCCATTGGCCTAAAAGATGTCGTTTAAATGTTGTTGTTGTTTTTTCTATTTTAAGGGTGCATTCCACAGTTTCGCACTTGTGAACTTGGGCAAAAATGTCAATAACTAGGGGTAGGGCTAGAAACCAGTCTGAAAATACTTCTTGCTGCACATTTTAACCAAAACTGAAGTTGTATGCTTGTAAGTTTATTGTTAACACTGAAGAAAAAGACTTTTCTTGAGATCACATGACCTTATTATAAAACAGTGTAGGTAAAATATGAAACTGTTGAATTCTGTCTGGTACCCGGTTTTAACTTGTCAAAAATTGTAGCATGCTATTCTGTGGATTTTATCTTGAAAACGAGATGGCTTACAGGTATTGATTTCTGGATAAAAGTAATATTCTGTAGGCGCTCTGTCAAATTTTCAACTGTTCCAGACCAGTGCATTGTCCTGGAGTTGATGATAATCATTCGAAAACTGCAAACTGCACTTTTTGCATAAAATTGGCCGCAGTCGGAGCGGGGTGGGTATTGTTTACATTAGTGCAACAGCAGGTTTTGGTACATTGCAGTTATTTTTATGATGCTTAAATTATTATTTGATATGTTTGCAATTTATTGATACAGTACCTAATGGACAGGTACTGTTATATTTGCTGTGATTGCATTTTATTTGTGTGACGGCTGTTAACAGATAGAAATGGAAGTCAAAACTGCGGAGTGCACCCATTAAGCTCTGGAGGCCATTTTGTTCAGCGGAGAGGAACAATTTTAGCAATTTTGATAGAGGGTCCACTGTTGTTTTCCTTGTTTATAAATAACATCATGGTTGGAATAGAGTCTGAGATTCGTTTTTTCGCTGATGACTGTGTCTGCTATCGTCAGATTGATAGCACTGAAAATACATCGAAACTCCAAAAGGATATTGATCAACTGGGCAAATGGGCCAGGAAATGGAGTATGCGATTTCAGAAGCCCGTGAAATGTAACATTATGCAGCTTACTAGGAAGCGGATAAAAAAGATCAATGCAGTTTACTCCTTAGAAGGGACAGCCCCTCGAAAATGTGGATAATATGAACTACCTTGGTGTGACAATTTCTAGGGATTTGAAATGGAATACTCATGTAAGCAATGTTTGCACAAAAGCAAACAGTACGCTTGATTTCTTAAGACGTAATCTATCGTCATGCCCCCAAGATGTTAAAGAGACGGCATACAAGGGGTTGGTGCGACCAGTCCTGGAGTATGCTAACCTGTTTGGGACCCACATGGAATAGTAGTCCAGGAAGAATTAGAAAAGGTTCAGAATCGTGCAGCTAGGTTTGTGGCTGGGAACTACAACTTTGAAACTGAAAGTATGACTAGCATTCTTTAACAGTTAGGGTGGGAGTTTCTTCACAAGAGACGCAAAGGTCGTACACTCATATTGCTATTCAAAGGTCTGAAAGGTAGTATAGCTTGTGACGACCTTCAACCCCCAAATAGGCAAGTAGGAATCAGCATCCAATGGCATTTCAAGTGCCATATGCTAGAACTGACATTTATAAGTACAGTTTCTTTCCAGACACCATTAGGGGTGGGAATGCACTCCCTGCAGCAATAGTCTCCTCTGCTGAAAGTTCTGAGAACCCTGTCGCTAGATTCACATCACTTGTGAATTCTAGAGACTACATGCAGTCTTTGTAATCGTTGGCCCTGGAGAATGAATGTCTACTGATGTATCACCAGTAAAATATTCTGATTCTGATTCTGAGGGTAACCCAAGGAACATTTCTGTGAAATTATTTTAAAATCAGATCATTGGCCCAGGAGAAGATGTCGTTAAAAGGTTTTTCTTTTTTTAGCTTTCGCGGCCATTTCGTTCAGTGGAGCGGAACCATTTTAGCAATTTTGATAGAGAGTCAACCAAGATACATTTCTGGATATTATTTTGAAATCGGGCCATTGGCCTAGGAGATGTCGTTTAAAGTTTTTTTTTCTATTTTTAGCTTTCGCGGCCATTTTGTTCAGCGGAGCGGAACCATTTTAGCAATTTTGATAGAGGGTCACCCAAGGAACATTTCCTTGAAATTATTTTGAAATCGGGTCACTGGCCTAGGAGTAGATATCGTTTAAATGTTTTTATAATTTTAGCTTTGGCAGCCATTTTATTCAGCGGAGCGGAACAATTTTAGCAATTTTTGTAGAGGGTCACCCAAGTAACATTTCAGTGAAATTATTTTGAAATTGGGTCATTGGCCTAGGAGGAGATGTCGTTTGAAGGTTTTTCTATTATTAGCTCTGGCGGCCGTTTTGTTCAGCGGAGCAGAACCGTTTTAATAATTTTGATAAAGGGTCATCCAACGAACATTTCTGTGTAATTATTTTGAAATCGACACATTGGCCAGGAGGAGATGTCATTTGAAGCAATTTTTGACGACGGACGACGCACGACGCAGAACGCACGACTGACGTCGGACACAAGGTGATCACAATAGCTCACCTTGAGCACTTTATACTCGGGTAAGCTAAAAAGGAGTTAAGCTGTCCAAAAGCCGCAATATGAGATATTCTACCTTAAGACAGATGTGCCGCGAGAACTCAAATCAGCTTGTGCTTCCGCGCGACCTGACCGGAGCTTTCACTGTCCACTTGCAGACATCTTTGATCCTTATTTAAATGTGCCTCATGATGTTGCTGAATTTATAGACAATAACGGTAGTCCAGAACGCAGATAACAGTGTAGTCGTGATGCAGTGTAGACGTGATGCTACCTTTTTATAAATACTGTCAAAAGCAGAAGCCCTAGTTCCTATTATTTTGATCAGTTTTATCAGCAGGAAAAGGAACTTTGATGTGTATTGAAGAAATGTGAAAACCCCGATATCGTTGTTTATCCAACCAGTCACATCCAGTTTGCTCAAAGCCTCCGTTGTCCACTTGTTGGACATATAGAACAACCCCCTACCCCTGCCACATTTGAAAACAAATCAAAGGACTGATAGTCCTAAGAGTCTGCTAGCTTGTAAAGTACTAATGGAGTGCTGTGTATCTTCTATGCAATTTTACACAATACATGCAAAGAAGATAGACGACATTCCAATGCTACCAATACTATACGATAAGATGGAGCTCTATGGAATATATCAAGCATCTTGGCATTGCACTTCCTGAATAGAAGACTTTCTTTAAAAACTCTTAAATTCTGCTGGTAAGTGCATGTCCTTGACAAATCTGACCTCAAGGCCAAGTCTTGGAGAAATTTCAAACTACACTGAAAGATGATTCTGCATGCAAAATTTCTAGCTAGGACGGACAAATACGGATGGACTCACTAATATACACTTAAATGCAGCTATGGTGACTATGTCTTGCTCAGCGCAAGCGGGCTTGACAAAAAGGAAGATATTTGCTCAAGTTATTTTCTTCAAACTATTAGCACATTGTTGACAGATCCATTCCTTATCCTCCACACTTTTATGTCCTAATGTACAGAGTCTTTTCATCTCGGGCTTTAGACCCTGAATATCAAATTTAACATCAGAATGTCTGAAAAATGTTTGACAACAACTTGTACATATGTACTGGGGACCACAAGACACCAACTTGTGAAACTGTGTGACTATAGCACTTTCTTTGTTTTTAAATTTCTTACTGCTCAAACCATCTTTTGATGTGTCACTTAACTTAAGTTTCTTATTCAGGGAGGTTTGCAATTCTTCACATATAAGGGGTGAATCAAGTAATGCGGAACCGTGTTCATTTAAGCTGTCAGCAAGCTGGGAGGAAGCATAAGGCAGTGATGGACACAACTCAAATGAAATACATTCTTGTAAAGGAGGATAGGTAGTTATGTCACAAATTTGAAACCCAGCTCATTGATATCATTTTATGGTCTCCCTGCAAACATGAGATATACAGAGCGAATGCAAATCAAACTGACTCACCGCTGTTGTAGTAAAGGAATTATCAAAACTAAACAATCTACGCAAATGTAAGGAAAATGCCAGTTATATTTGTTTTCTTTAACAAAATGTTTTTGCCATTAACATTTGGCATTCCATCTGAAGCTCTTGCATGTGACTCAAAAAGGTAGAAACAGTCACCTTGTTCCAATAATGCAATAGAAAAGCCGTTGCAAATGAAGACTGCATATTGGTTGAATGAGAAAGTCATAGCGAGTCCTGTCTCTAAATCAAGGAAAGGATAATCCACTAAGGATAAGATATTTAAATTTCCTGAAAATGTTTTTTTTTTTTTTTTTTTTTTTTTTTTTTTTCACTTTCCAGGGATAATGCTGGTTGTCAAGTGAAAAATAAGATGGCAAATCACATGGCTCTAAATAGTCATGATATGTCTTGGCATTCTTTTTTGCATACTTGTATAATTTATCTCCTGCAAACAGAATTTCATTCATGTTGTTGACATTCAACTTGTTGGTAAAGATCCTTTTCTGTACAGCTTTCACCAATAATACTAAACAACATGGTAGGCATTGACGCCCTCTTGAATCAGGACTAAATATCCCATCTCTTTGATGGATACTTCCTTGCAATAATACAGATGCATTTTCTTGTAGCGACACCGCCTCGTGGCTGCGAAGAAGCAGCCGCGAAGAAGCAGCCACGACGGTGGCGTCAAATGATAACACGTATGGAATAGAACAGAATTGTGTGTACGGACCCTTGCCATGGCCTGAAAAGTCGCAATGATTAAAGCGAATAACACCGAGTGTTTCGACTGAGACATGTGATGTCAGTCAGCCAATGAAAGTGCTCAGCGATACGTATCGTGTCTGGTTTCCGACCTTCTGGGTGTTGCGACAACTGTGTGTGTTGTCGTATGACAACCAGCTTGTTTACTAGAATCTACCGGCTGTCGAACAGTTTATTTTTCGCGAGGCTACAGACATGAAAGCTTCTTTTACCTGCATTTTTGAAATTCATGGTGTGTCGCACGCGAAAAACAACAACAGATACTTGTTCAGTTCTTTAGCAAAATTCCTGATGCCGTAAAGTGCATTTCATGTAGGCAACCGGTAGCACAGGAGCTTGACGTTTGCTAATTTCTACTTATAGGGCCTGTCCCTACGATTATGAAATAATCGAAGGACAGGCCCTATAAGTAGAAATTATCCAATGTCAAGCTCCTGTGACCGGTAGTGTAGCGTAACTTGGTACCTATTACCGGCGTGCACTGATTATCGGGTATTCAGAAATCACGACCCACAGACCACGGCCCCCGCCCATCGGGGCCAGCGAAGTAGTTGGGCTGCCTATAGTCTCCAGGGCAGAGTTGCCTTAGGCAGGACCTGTTCATCATGTGATCGGGTTGGGTAAAAGTCCCACAAATCTGGAGGCAGTATCTTTAAATGGATACATTGTTGCATTTTTTTTTCTTTTCTTTTTATTCGCTAGAATCATCATACAGCAAATACAATGTATAAATAGACTCTAAGGCTGGCTAATCTGGTCGATTATCACTCCTGTCATTGTGATAGATTATTTATCACAAAAGATTTGGTCAATTTACTTGTCTGTCTGAGCAGGACTCTTCCCATGTTATACTTTACTGTATGTATTTGGTCAAATAGGCCTGAGCAAACAGTGTAGACCCAGATGGAATGCCGCAAAATGTGGCGTCTCATTGATTATAAGACATCTGTAATGATAATCATTTTTGTGGAATTTATAGATCAGTTAATCAATTATCTGATTAATTTTGTCAGCCTAAATAGTCTGTGTGAATAAAAGTAATATACTCCATGTATTTTCGCGTTAAATTCAATATTGCGTTAAACTGATTTCTCAATGAAAATAAACGGCAGCACCACCTACCTGCTGGATGTTTTAAATACAAAGTCACGCTTTAGTGGGCAAGGTTTGTTTTCAGAAATACACTGTTGTTTTGTGATTTCCGCTTAGAAAAGAAATATATTGACCGTGGTGATAACAGTCCTTAATGACATTTACACCTATATCTATTAAATCAATTTTTACAGCTAAGACTAACTTATTTTTTCTATGAAAATATCAAATCTAAGGTACCGTATTAATCCGCCTATAAGACGGGGATTTTTCCAAAAAAAAAAAAAAAGCCCCCAAAAATCCAGACCCATCTTATAATCAAGATCTTTGGCCATATCGGTATTTTCGGCAAAGTCCGGTGGTGCCACTTGGTCACGGAAAATGCCGATCTTCGAAACCGGTAGAAGGATACAATGTTTACCTTCGTCCCTTGCCAGAAATAGCAGCAAGGTAATTTTGTAGGTGAAGTACCGAATTTTTCTGTGTATTACTCGCACCCGTGTATAACACGCACTGAATATTTGCTAAATAGTTTTGAAATAAAAAAAATAGATGTTCTATATAAAACACGAAGAATTTATCTGTGCGTTATTTACTAAGTTACCAGATACTAAGTGTCAAATTTCACTAGGATTGAGTTGAAAATGGCCGAACTCGGAAGGTTTAGAGTAGAAACAGGCCGAATTTACGATAATGCTAACTGAATTTTCGTTGTGCAGCTCTGTTACCATGGGCCTCAGGCAACTTGATGTAGTGTAGGCAGTTCTTTGCTTCCCCACTGCAGACGCTATGATAATAAAAATGTAGTTATTTCTTTTGTGTTCTCATAATTAACACCTTCTTTGTGTCACTTTCTTAACTGAGACGTGAAATTATCAACTCAGTGCCTCAGGGCAATGCAAACAACAACTAAAGTCGACTAGTTGTCATTCTGACTGCCAATTAACCAATTAAGTGCACAGATGTATGCTGGTAATTTGATTTTCTTTATCATAAACATTGTTTATTTCAAACAATTTTTTTGGTAAGTTGGAAGAAAAGTTTAAATAAAAAAAAAAAAAAAAAAAAAAGATAAACATATGCCCAGTCAGCATTCTACGTAAATCTATATCGGGCCGTCATCGGCCCGTCAGGGTAGCTGACGGGCCGATGACGGCTCGATGTAGATTTACGTAGAATGCTAGCTGGGTGGTAAGAAAATAAAAGATAAAATGCAAATGACCGATCTACCTACCTCAAAAGTCCAGTTGGTTTTGTTTATTATCAATAATTTTAATAATTGCATAAACTTAAATACTTTTTTATTTTTTCAATGTATGATCGTTCGTGCCAATATTTATGTTCTACCAAATTTATTTCCTATTTTGAACTACAATAAATCAGTTGTGCAGGCTGATTTATTCAAGTTACGGTTGAGTCTTGTCAAAGTCCGGTAATCAATACAGATTCATATGCATATGCCTGTTTGAGTAGTTTCCCTTTGAAGAGATCACATGATCAGCAAAATAAAAAAGCGTAAACAAAAAAAACATGGACATGAAAAGGATATCAAATTACTACAAATCAGATCGAGTTGCTTGTTTTGAGCTGCCAGAACCCTGGTATGGGCGAGATAGGTATAAAAAATCATGAATATCTTATAGCAATCATTCTATTTCGCATTTTTAACGGGCGATCGTGAATGTCATGAGTTTTCGCGACCGATTATCTTGGTGATTTCTGTCCCGATTTTGGTGTTCCTATAAATAATACATATCGGATTTTTATGAACGTTTTCTGGGTAAATAAGGTGCGTGTTATACACAGTTAAATACGGTATGCATGCTTGTAAGTGGTGTTGGGAGTTTTTTTTAATTCCTGCTCTGTGATAAATTCACTTACAAATCTGACCAATCATCGCCGATGTCTTCATGTACTTTAGGAATTTCTGAGTGGCAGGGAATGTCTCCGACAGGCGACTTTTTTAACCCATCTTATAATTAATTAAAAGCAAAATCCTGCCTGGGAAGGGCCCAAAACAGCCTCCGTCTTATAAACAAATCGTCTTATAGGCGGATTAATACGGTATCCGTACTTTATTTTGAAAATGGCCAAAATTTGCAAAAATCACATTACATAAAATTTAATTAACGCGAAGTTACATGGCTTTTGGTTCAAAATGGCGGCAACATGGTTGGCTTGTTTACACAAATGCTTTCACAAATCAAATCCAAAGAACTGCATTATTTGTACATAAAATAAATGCTCAGATAATAATTTAGATGACTTCAGAATTATTTTCAGCATTTGTCTCTGTAAGTAGTTATGATGAAACGTTTTACCATTAGTAACGTGAAAATACATGAAACCGGGCTAAATAATAACAGCAAAAAATTCTAAGATGTGAATTATATGGGACTAGACTTAAAAAATACAGTATACTGTACACATATGTATAGTAAAAACATAGCAAACTAGATCACAAATCTTGATTTTGATCATGGTTCTGTTGGACATCCCAGTAGGGCTAGCTGTTGAAAGAACTTATAAGCATTAAAAGCTCTACACAGCTTATGTTGTCTATTTCTTAAATTCTTATATGCAACCTTTTATTTCAGGCTCTTTATCTTTATTTATAATGACTGAAATATTTTTTACCCACACTCCTCAATTATCTGGACAATTTTTATTAGCTGCAAAAATACCAAGAACATTTTGAATCCTCAAAGTCATAGTGACATGCCCATGCTCCAACTCTGCACACACATAAGCATATAGGTGTAGGCAAGTGAATTTTGTTGTCTGAACACTAAAGCTGGCACAATTGATCAGATACAGTCATTTGGCTAGAACCAGGTAAAGTTATGCTTCATAACAATTTCCAAATAAGTGGCTGATCAAAATTTGGACTTTATTGGCTGATACAGAGTACTAGCCTTCCTTGAAATATCACACCAAAGACTTTGTCCTTCGCCTTAGGTTATCTGCCCTTGTGATGAATGTGAAGTTCTCCACTGATTTGGCTAGTTCCAAATACATGTAGTTTCGCTAGTTCCGAATAATAAATGAGGGCTCTGTAAAAATCCCTCACATAATGCAACAGCCTCTATATATTATTTTATCAACTTGGATAATGTGTTACGGAGAAAATTAATTCAATATAAGACATTTGTCGCAAAGCGACATGTTCACAAAGACCTTAAAACAGATCCTTTAAGCAAAAATCGTATAATTCATGGCATAACAATTTTTCGGCATGTACACCCTCCTTACTGCAAAATTTAGCTCCTATTTTCTGGATTTAATAATCTTTCCGATATAAATATATTTCAATGAGGTTTAAGAAGTTGAAAGGAGTATGTGCATAAGGTCCTATTTTCCCCCTTCTGAAGCCCGAAAATAAAATATGCTTGCAGTAAAATTATGCGTTAATTAATCCAATTGTAGCTTGTGTTTAGCACTGTGTGATGCCGCTACAAAGTCTCCCTGCACTTTGTCAAAGTACAGATAATATATAAGCAACGACATGAAAAACCTGTCTTCGAGGTTTTCGACCAAATAAGACTCAGACCTGCTTACTCAGCCGTAGACTGGCTAACTCGGCCATTGTGCCAGATTAGCTAGTCTTGAAAGTTTTGATACGTTGTTTACTGTCTAGACAGCGAACAACAACGGTGCTGATCAGACTGCGCATAGCAAAAACCACGTGTCTTTGTTGTTCGCATATGGCATAAGATTTTTATCCCATGAAGAGGCTCATATATCGCTTCAATTGTCACATGTCTGAGATTCTTGTACATACACTACATCAATATCTACACTCCTTTAAACACAGCATGTGAACACCTTACCCGAAATTTGATTTCTGGGTCGGTTACTCACCTCAACTCCTTACCATACTTTATTTAAAATTGAACAAGAGGCCCACGGGCCACTCACCTGAGTAGCATTGTGAGTGCAGATATGCAGATGTTATGTAACATTTTTCCAATCCTGTCATCGCAACTAATGAAAAGATCATCCTTTAAGCAGTTCTTAATTTTTAAGATGAATATTATATATGGCAAGACAGTCAATGGAGCGTGATCATTTGAACAAACTCTCAATCACATTTCAACAGTAGGATCAATGTGAAATTTGGTTGCTATTGCCTAAGTGGTTTCTGATTGATTGATTGTGTTGGGGTTTAACGACACGTCAACCCTTGAGGGTCATTTTGTGTCGTCTCCCAGAGAAAGGGAGAAAAGAGATAGAAGAGAGAGTAGAGGAGATGAAAGAGAGGGACAGGGAAGAAAGAGGAACAGGAATGAAAGTGAAGAAACAGAAGAAATAAAAACATTCCCCCTCTACCCTTACCCACTACAAGGATAGCAGGCCTTGCCCAACTGTAAGCCAATATCAGTTGGACGCCCCAGTGATGTAAGATACACAGCACCTTCGCACCACCCGACCACCCCCAAGTGGTTTCTGAAGAATCATGATTTTATACATGTAAACAGCACAGTGGCAGGGAAATATAATAAACATAAACAAGATGGTAGCCATCTTGGATTTCCAATCAGAATGACTTTTAGCTACTGTTGATCTACAAGTCACTTCGATACTTCCAATGAACTTTAAGTCAATTGCCCTTTCGGTTCAGGGGAAAAAGTTCAAAACAGATTTTCAAGATGGCCACCATAGCCGCAATTTGAGATTTCTTATCGCAACCATTTGAGCGTTTTTTTATCTACAAGTCACCCTGATGCTTCCTACCAAGTTTCGAGTCAATAAATGGTCTTTCAGTTCAGAAGAAGTAAAGAAAAATAGATTTTCAAGATGGCCGCCATCTTGGATTTCCAATCGGAAGGATTTTAGCTATTTTTATATCAACACGTCATCCTGATGCTTCCTACCAATTTTCAAATTAACTGGCTCTTTGGTTCAGGAAAATAAGTGAAAGGAAAAGAGTTTCAAGATGGCCGCCATGACAGCCATCTTGGATTTCCTATCCAAACAATTTAAGCTATTTTAGATCTACAAGTCACCTAAATGCTTCCTACCAAGTTTCGAGTCAAATGGCCTTTCAATTCAGGAGAAGAAGCGAAAAACAGATTTTAAAGATGGCTGTCATAGCGGCCATCTTGGATTTCTGATAGGGATGATTTTATCTATTTTTGATCTACAGGTCACCCTGATGCTTCCTACCTAGTTTAAAGCCAATAAGCCTTTTGATTCAGGAGAAGAAGTGAAAAATCTACATTTTCAAAATGGCCACCATGGCAGCCATCTTGGATTTCCAATCAGAACGATTTTAGCCATTTTTAATCTATAAGTCACCCCGATGCTTCCTACCAAGTTTCAAGTCAACTAGCTTTTGGGTTTAGGAGAAGAAGCGAAAAAAAGATTTTCAAGATGGCCACCAGGGTGGCCCTCTTGGACTTCCAATCAGCATGATTTTAGCTATTTTCGATCTACAAGTCACCCTGATGCTTCCTACCAAGTTTGGAGTCAGTTGGCCTTTCGGCTCAGGAGAAGAAGCGAAAAATAGATTTTCAAAATGGCCGCCATGGTGGCCATCTTGGATTTCCGTTTGGAATGATTTTAGCGTCTTTTGATCTATAAGTCACCCCTATGCTTCCTAGCAAGTTTGGAGTCAATTGGCCTTTCGGTTCAGGAGAAGAAGCGAAAAATAGATTTTCAAGATGGCTGCCATGGCGGCCATCTTGGATTTCCGATCAGCATGATTTTAGCTATTTTTGATCTACAAGTCACCCCGATGCTTCTTAACAAGTTTGGAGTCAACTGGCCTTTCCGGTCAGGAGAAGAAGCGAAAAATAGATTTTCAAGATGGTGGCCATCTTGGATTTCTGATCAACACGATTTTAGCTAGTTTTGATCTACAAGTCACCCCGATGCTTCCTAGCAAGTTTGGAGTCAATTGGCCTTTCGGTTCAGGAGAAGAAGCTAAAAATAGATTTAAGATGGCTGCCATGGCGGACATCTTGGATTTTCGATTGGCAAGATTTTAACTATTTTTGATCTACAAGTCACCCCAGTGCTTCCTAGAAAGTTTGGAGTCAATTGGCCTTTCGGTTCAGGAGAAGAAGCGAAAAATAGATTTTCAAGATGGCGGCCATAGCGGCCATCTTGGATTTCCGATCGGCATGATTTTAGCCATTTTTGATGTACAAGTCACCCCGATGCTTCCTACCAAGTATCGAGTCAATTTGCCCAGGGGTGTAGGAGTAGGCTTTTAAATCAATTGTTGACATCGCATGACGGACGACGGACATTGACTGACCACAATAGTTCACCATGAGCACTTTGCGCTCAGGTGAGCTAACAAGTACAATTTACTACCGAATGTTTTGTCTAAAAATAGCTCAATGGGTGGCAAACAGTTTAGCCCCTGATGTGACACCGCATTTTGTAGCATCTCATGGGGGTTTACAATGTTTGCTCGGGACTGTCTGGCCAAATACATCCAGTAAAGTATGACCAATTTCAATATAATTTTGCAGGAGTGTTACTTTGATGATCCTCTACCAAGATTGTTCAAGCCATTTGGATTCGTCAAAAAACATGGCCGCCAGGGGGCGGGGCTTATTTTCCCTTTATATCTATATAGAAAACTTTAAAAATCTTCTTGTCAGAAACCACTGGACCGATTTCAATATAATTTTGCAGGAATGTTTGTTTGGTGATCCTGTACCAAGATTGTTCAAGCCATCTGGATTCGTCAAAAAACATGGCTGCCAGGGGGCGGAGCTTATTTTTCCTACATGTATATATCTATATGGAAAACTTTTAAAAGCTTCTTGTCAGAAACACTGGGCCGATTTCAATATAATTTTACAGAAACGTTCCTTTAGTAATCCTCTACTAAGATTGTTCAAGCCATTTGGATTCCTCAAAAAACATGGCCACCAGAGGGCGGGGCTTATTTTCCCTATATATCTATACAGAAAAGTTTAAAAATCTTCTTGTCAGAAACCACTGGACCGATTTCAATATAACACGGCAGGAATGTTTCTTTTGTAACTTTCTACCAAGATTGTTCAAGCCGTCATGATACGTCAAAAACCATGGCCGCCAGGGGGGTGGGACTTTTTTTTTTAACTCACCTGACCTCTGCTCAGGATGAGCTATAGTGATCACTTTTCCTCCGTCCATTAACATTTTCAAATGACTTCTCCTCTGAAGCCGCTGAGCCAATTTTGCTCAGATTTCATGTGGAGCCTCCTTAGGGTGGGGGAACGAAAGATTGCTAAAATGGTCATGGTCCGTTGACCCAAGATGGCCTCCATGCACATATATGGTAAAAACCTTTAAAAATCTTCTCCATAACCGAGGATGCCTTGGGGCTGAATCTTTGCAAGAATCATCAGGGACAAGAGGTCTACCAAAGTTGTTATAAGATTTGTCGTACGTTGGCATTTGACCTTTTTACGGCAAGGTCAAGTTTGCTTCCCTATGCTTTTGTATGGGAAAAACCTTTAAAAATCTTCTTCTCCAAAACCGAGCATGCTTTGTGGCTGAATCTTTGCACATATCATTGGGAATGGGAGGGCTAGCAAAGTTGCTAAAATAATGGTTGTACATTGACATTTGACCTTTTTGCGGTAAGGTCAATTTTGCTTCCTTATGCATTTATATGGGAAAAATGTTCAGAATTTCAAATAACATCTCCTCTGGAGCCTCTGGGCCAAATTTGCTCAAATTTCATATTGAGCCTCCTTAGGTTGGGGGAACAAAAGATTGCTAAAATGGTCGCAGTTCATTAACCAAGATGGCCGCCATGCCCATATATGGTAAAAACATTTAAAAATCTTCTTCTCCAGAACCGAGGATGCTTTGGGGCTGAATCTTTGCATAATTCATCGGGGACGGAGGGTCTACCAAAGTTGCTAAAATTTGACCTTTTTACGGCAAGGTCGTTTGCTTCCCTATGCATTTATATGGGAAAAAAACATTTAAAAATGTTATTCTCCAAAATCGAGGATGGCATGTGGCTGAATGTTTGCATATATCATCGGGAACGGGCGGTCTACCAAGGTTGCTAAAATAATTGTCATACATTGACATTTAACCTTTTTACGGCGAGGTCAAGTTTGCTTCTGTATGCATTTGTATGGGCCCCATACATTTGTATGGAAAAAATGTTGATAATTTCAAATGACTTTTCCTCTGAAGCCTCCGGGCCAGTGTTGCTCAAATTTCATGCAGAGCCTCCTTGGGTAGGAGAATGAAAGATTGCTAAAATGGGCATGGTCCATTGATCAAAATGGCTGCCATGCCCATATAATGGTAAAAAAAAAATTTACAAATCTTCTTCTCCATAACCAAATAAGCCCTGGGCCCTTATCTTTGCACAAATTATGGGGGACAGGAGAGCTACCAAAATTGCTAAAATGATGGTTCTATGTTGACGTTTTACCTTTTTACCTCCAAGGTCAAATTTGCTTCCCCATGCATTTGTATGGGCCATATACATTTATATTGAAAGTATTCAAGTGAATTGTAGATCAACAGTAGTTAAAATTGTTCTGATTGGAAATCTTAGATGGCCATCATCTTGTTTATATTTATTATATTTCTCTGCCACTGTGCTGTTTACATGTATAAAATCATGATTCTTCAGAATCCACTTAGCCAATTTCCACCAAATTTCACATTGATCCTACTGTTGAAATGTGATTCATGGTTTATTCAAATGATCATGCTCCATTGACTGTCAGGCCCATATATTCTTCTTCAAAACTAAGAACTGCTCAAATGATGATCTTTTCATTAGTTGTGATGATAGGATTGGAAAAATGTTGCATAACATCTGCATGTCTGCAGTGACTCAGGTGAGCGAGCCGTGGCCCGTGGGCCTCTTGTTTCCCTATATATCTATATAGAAAACTTTAAAAATCTTCATGTTAGAAAGCACTGGACCGATTTCTATATAACTAGGCAAAAATGTTTCCTTGGTGATCCTCTACCAAGATTGTCCAAGCCGTCATGATTTGTCAAAAAACATAGCAGCTAGGGGCGGGGCTTATTTTCCCTATATATATATATATAGAAAACTTTAAAAATCTTCTTGTCAGAAACCACTGGACCGATTTCATTAATACTTGGCAGAAATCTTTCCTTTTGACCCTTAACCAAGATTGTTCAAGTTATCATGATTTGTCAAAAAAACATTGCCGCCGGGTGGTGGGTGGGGAGGGAGGCTTAATTTCCCTATATATCTATATAGAAAAGTTTAAAAATCTTCTTGTCAGAAACCAATGGACCAATTTCAATATAGCTTGGCAGGAATGTTGCTTTGGTGACCTGCTACCAAGATTGTTCAAGTAGTCATGATTCGTCTAAAAAAAATTCTGCCAGGGGGTGGGGCTTATTTTCCCTATATATCTCTATAGAAAACTTTAAAAATCTTCTTGTCAGAAACCACTGGACCGATTTCATTATAACTTGGTAGAAATCTTTCCTTGTTGACCCTCTACCAAGATTGTTCAAGTTATCATGATTCGTCAAAAAACAATGGCCGCCACTGGGAGGGGCTTATTTTCCAAATATATCTATATAGAAAAGTTTAAAAATCTTCTTCTCAGAAACCAATGGACCGATTTCAATATAACTTGGCAGGAATGTTTCTTTGGTGACCCTCTACCAAGATTGTTCAAGCCGTTATGATTCATCAAAAAACATGGCGGCTAGGGGGCGGAGCATATTTTCCCTATATAGAAAACTTTAAAAATCTTCTCGTAAGAAACCGTTGGATTGAGTTCAATGTAACTTGACAGGAATGTGCTTTGGTGACCTTCTACTAAGATTGTGCCCTCATGATACGTCAAAAAACATGGCCTTCATGGGGCGGGGCTTATTTTCCGTATATATCTGTATAGAAAACTTTAAAATTCATCTTGTCAGAAACCACCTGACTGATTTTAATATTACTTGCCAGGAATGTTGCTTTGGTGACCCCCTATCAAGATTGTTCAAGCAATCATGATTCGTCAAAAAACATGGTTGCTAGGGGTGGGGCTTATTTTCCCTATATATCTAAATAGAAAACTTTAAAAATCTTCTTGTCAGAAACCACTGAACCGATTTCAATATAACTTGGCAGGATTTTTCCTTTGGTGACCCTCTACCAAGTTTGTTCAAGCTGTCATGATTTGTCAAAAAACATGGCCGTTAGGGGGTGGGGCTTAATTTCCCTATATATCTATATAAGACATTTTAAAAATCTATTTGTCAGAAACCACTGGACCAATTTCAATATAACAGCAGAATTGTTCCTTTGGTGATCCTCTTTCACTATTCAGTTCAAGCCATCATGATGGATGAAAAAAACATGGCCACTGGGGTGCAGGGTTATAAAATTTATACAAAAATTTTAGAGCAGTAAACTTGGCTGAAACTTCAACAGTAAGTATGCAAAGCTGTTTGCTCAGGTGAGCGATATAGGACCATCATGGTCCTCTTGCTTTTTTTTTTTCCCCCATTGGACCTAGCATGCCAGTTATGCCTGTTTTTGAATCTATTCTGTTCTAAATATTCCCCCCCACTCCCCACACACACACCCTTGGATGGGGACGCCAGTGCTGATAAGATCTGCACCAAAAGCAATATACCCCCTCCCGCTTGAGCTAGGATTCTGATATTTATGTCTCCTCCCTTAAGGGTAGGGAGATGTGTATTGTTTTTTCCCTCGGGCGTCTGTCACAAAATCTTGTCCACTCTGTAACTTGAAAATGCTTCAAGCTGTCTCCACATAACTTCATATAAATATCAATCAACATTATCTTACATGCAGAGCACAAGAACCATACGTCTTGCATTTATACTTTTTGAGTTATTTCACTTGGAACTTTATGCGTCACAAAATCGTGTCCACTCTGTAACTTGAAACCTGTTCAAGATATCTTCAAGAAAGGTCATGTAAATATCAATCAGCATTAGACAACATGCAGCGCGCAAGAACCATAACTCTTGCATTTATACTTTTTTGAATTATTATACACCTGTTTGAAAAACGGGACATATTATTTTACGGGGTATGACGTCCGTCAGAAAACTTTTTCGTTTCCGGCTAACGCCTCCTACAGTTTACATCCGATTAAAATGAAACTTGGTATATAGCTAGACCATGATGTGAAGCAGCACATATTGTTTTTGGGCTACAGACCACCAATTATTAGCAGAGCTATGCCCCTTCGAAAATTTCAGAAAACATTTCGTTTCTGGTTAACTCCTACACTTTACATCTGATCAAGCTGAAACTTCATTTATAGTTAGACCATGATGTGGAACAGTGCATATTGTTTTGAGGTTACAGTCCACTTAATATCAGCAGAGTTATAGCCCTTTGAAAATTCCTTTAAACTTTTCGTTTCCGGATAACTGCTCCTACAATTTACATCTGATCAAGCTGAAACTTCATTTATAGTTAGACCAAGATGTGGGGGCAGTGCATATTGTTTCTAGGTCACAGTCCACCAAATATTAGCAGAGTTATGTCCCTTTTAAAATTTCATTTAACTTTTCGTTTCCGGCTAACTCCTCCTACAATTTACATACGATCAAGCTGAAACTTCATTTATAGCTAGACCATGATGTGGAGCAGCACATATTGTTTCAAGGTTACAGTCCACTAAATATTAGCAGAGTTAAGCCCCATTGAAAATTTCTTTAAACTTCTGGTTTCTGGTTCTCCTCCTACAATTTATATCCGATCAAGCTGAAACTTCATTTATGCTATAGTTAGACCAAGATATAGAGAAGGGCGTATTGTTTTGAGGTTACAGTCCACCAAATATTAGCTGAGTTACGCCTAGTGGTGGGACGATTCAGCGATGCATTGGTGCATCCACTACCAGGAATTATCGTACTACAGGAACTGTCACTCAGGTTATCGATATTCCAATTTAGATCGGTTTCGATTAATTCCCTTTGACTGGAGGCCCGTAAGCGTCGTCTTACCTGTGTAGCTGGTGTGTAATCAACCCAGTGTCACACACCAACAGTACTACTACAATTCAGATTAAATCATGTGTGGATGCATTGCTCTTGGACCCAATATACACTGGAATAGGTCCGAGTTAGAATGAATGAATGAATGAATGTCAGCAGATTATTCAGTATGATTTTCAAAAGAATATCAATTGTTTAACCTAAGAATTGATTAATAATGATAATAACAAAATATTAATTAATTGATTAAAATAAATTATTATTACTATTATTATTATTATTATTTCATTATTTCAAATTGAATAAAAAGTGTTGTATTTAGTTATAGATAATTCAATATGATTTCTAAACGAATTTAAATAGTTTAACCTAAGAAAACAAAAGCAATTAATAAATTAAAAAAGTGTTATATTTAATGAATGGTAATTCAGTAAGATTTTAAAATGAAGAACAATAGTTAATCTAAGAGAACAAATGAGTTGATTAATTAAGGTTGTATTTAATTACTGATGATAGTTTGGTACAATTTTTGAAAGAAAAAAGATCATTTCACCTGGAGAAAACAAATGGGAAAATTTAATTAAATATAAGTAATTTGAAAAAAAAAAATGAATGAATGAATAAAAAAAAATTACTTTATGATAACCATAAACTAAAGAAAGAACGAAAGAAAGAAGCCGACGGATAATGAATACGGGAGAAAGACCTATGTCATCCACTTCTTAACATCATAGGACAGTCTGCGTGCCTCCGTTATTAAGTTATCCTAAGACATTTGTTGTTACAATACGAAAGAAAGAAAGAAAAGAAAGAAAGAAAGAAAGAAAGAAAGAAAAAAGCATATGGATAATGAGTACAGGGGAAAGGCCTATGTCATCCACTTCTTAACCTCAAAGGGCAGTCTCCATACCTCCGTTATTAAGTTAAGTTATCCTAAGACATTTGTTAGTACAGTAATTAAAGCTATCTACTCTTTAAGGTGATCTAGGTAACCTATTTCACATCAGTACTATCACCACAGATTAAAGAAACCTATTAATCAGAATGCAATCAAGTGTGTTTAATCAATGCTCACCAGACACCATGATATGCGGCGTCTGATCTGGGTCTAAAGTTCTTATCTATTTGTCAATATCCCTTTTTTAGCATAAATGAGTAATATCAAATATTACTGTGTTTTAAGCAACCTTCAGGTATGTGCCCTTTGTGGACCAAGACCCCATTGCGCTTTCTGAGCAAGGTTATGCTCTTATCTTAATGTGTGTTACAGATCTGATTGTTAAGATCAGTATGTGCAGATGCTTATGCTAAACAATCCTACTGGCCATTCTGTGCCTGAGCATAGTAGTAGTATAAGGGTACATACATGATTAGAAAAAAAAAAAAAAAAAAAAAAAACACGCAAATTTAGAGGTTTAAATTATTGGTAATTTGATAATTTAGTAGTTTGAAACCAGTCTGCAAAGCTCACACAGACCATCAGCTGGACAGAGGTGTACAAACAGGACATTTCTTTCAAGAGAGGTACATAAATAGCTTTGGGCTATTTGTTCACAGCATAAAGACAATTAGCTATTTCATAAACTTAGGACCCATTGGTGGCGCGAATTAGCATAGTACTTATCAGTTAGCACTTTGGATAAAAGTTTTGCAGACAACATAAATATGGGACAATTTTCTCCAGTTCTCCATTAAAACATGTGTTGTAGGTATTAATTTGTTGCACCTCGGTGAAGCAAAAACATGTTATGAGTACTCATTTGAAGAACCTTGGTGAGGCTCATCTAATGAGTACCCACAACATATGTTTTTATGGAGAAAAAAATACAATCACCAAATACTTATCCTGAACAATTTTCCTCTGTATGTTTTATTTTCAAAACAGGATTTGACATTTCATGAAAATTGTCTCCAATGAAGACTATTTGCATGAAGTTTCAGATCCTATTTTCTGGATAAACTAAGACAATAACCACTTTATCGCATGCTGAATTAGCCCAGCAAGTGATAAACGTTTAGGGATCAAATATCACCCCCACCCCAAAAAAGGAAATGGTTTGACATTTCTTGCAAAGCATCTCCATTGCAAACAATTTGCATGAAATGTCAAATCCTATTTTCTGGGGAAAATTCAACAAATATCACCAGTTGTTTGCTGCTGAAGTAGCCCAGAGAGTGGAAAAGGTTAAAGGTTAACATTTTTACCCCTCCCCCACCCCCACAAAAAAGAAAACAACAAAAAATAAAGTTTGACAGTCCATACAAACTGTCTCTGTTGGAGACAATTCGCATGACATGTCAAAGCCTACTTTCTGGGAAAAATAAGAATATCATCATCACTTTTCCCCTGATGCATGAACGTTGTTTAACAATCATTTAAACTTAAGAGAAAAAAAAATAGACAAACTGTCAAAAAACTTTCATAAAAATTAATGTAGAATATGCTATTTCTAGTTTTATCTTATCATCTCATGAATAGCAGGACCACGTGACCTGTCTCAGATAAAGGGCAGTTGTGTCAGATTATGAAAAAAGGGAAATTATGTATTATGCAAACACTAAAGATCCAGATCAGTCTGCGCATCTGCACACTCTGATCAGGATTTTAAATCTTAATCAATATATTCTACAGTAATTAGTGTTTATTTAGTTACACGGTTAAAGATGGTGCTTTGTTTGCCCATATTCCTTGACATAGTTATAATGGTCCTTTTCAAATGTTGATGTTCATTTGATATTTTGACCACTTTGTTTTTATTGCATGAGGTATAGATTAAGCTATTATTACATTGTCCAGTGGCCTGAGGCTTCTAGTTCCCACGGGATAATAATAATAATGGTAGACAAATGGAACCAGAAAATAAACAACGTGCTGTTATTTAACTTGTATTTATATATGTTTGAACAATTTTTTTAATGCTAATATAAATGAAAGTAAAATGTTTTGTTGATCGTTTCAAGAACTTTGAGATGTCTTCAAGTAACATAAGAAACAATTATGATTGAATCTTTTTCAAAAAAAAAAAAAAAAAAAAATGGGCCTTATGAATTATGCGATCAATGTAGACCCGATTAGTCTGTGTGTCCGCTGAAATACATTGATCAGTCTATACTGCATGTTGAATACAGCTTGCACAATCTATCAAAGAAAAATGTATGCACATGCTGATCTGGAACTACAATGGTTGCTGCTTTTATTTGGAGAGACTCGTGTTATTTTTGTGTTGGGTAATTAGCAAATATGGATAAAATGTCGTTTTCCTTGGATTATGACTGTTACTACTATCCTAGATTTTTAGACAGAGAGGTCTGTGCCAACGGTGTAGACCCAGATCAAATGTCACATTACGCATTGTGTGTTCAGGGTCTACACTATTTTACACTTACTCAGCAATGTTTAGACAAATCAGCTGGTTCTGTAATGGCATTGTTAAAAAGATAGGGCAAGTGTTGTAAAGAGTAGAACTTGATCCAATCATCTGGTATCCCAGGTTTGTTTTTGAAACAATTGTCTTTAGAGTAATGTTTGAAAAGGTGTGTACTGAACAATTTTTTGAATCTGACTGAGAAAGTGGTTTATAGTATTTAACCTCGGGATTCTGATAAACACACCATAAGAAAAGGCAGTGACCCTGATCAGACATTACATCACAGAGTATCTTAACAAAGGTCTACACTGTTTGCCACTCAGATAGCAGGTATAAGCTGTGTCAATAGGTAGCCAAACGGACTTGATCAAATTTCAGTATGATAGTAATTTAATGTGTCTAATAGGGTTTATACGGTAATTACCAATATTTTACCCCTAAATACACATGTACGATAGTATAAACTGTCCATTTGGCTATTTTACAAATAAAACATTTCGAATATGACCAGCTTAATAATATTTATTCTTCGGAATTGTGATGTACAACATACTAATAATAATAGTAGTAGTAAATACTACTACTACTACTAATAATAATAATAATATCATTAGTATCATTATGTCTAATTTCCTAGATAACTATTTTATGAAACAAAATTTCTGAAAATAATATCAATTATCATTTTGTTTTAATGTATTTTGTTTTAAATATTATATTTTTTTTTTTTTATTAAATATACATATTTAACACTGCATGTTGAATAGAGCTTGCACATTCTATGAGAGAAAAAAATGTATGCACATGCTGATCTGGAACTACAATGGTTGCACGTCATATTTAATGCTGCTTTTATTTGGAGAGACTCTTGTTATTCACAGATTTAGAGAACGTTTGAGAGAGAGAGAGAGAGAGAGAGAGAGAGAGAGAGACTCAATCTCATTCATTTAGTCCTTATTTGTGTACAGGAATCTAAAATGAGCAAATCGTGTCAATTAAAGTGCTAGTTTATGCAAAAAGATCAAATATTGGATTTGATTCTGTTTGTGCAATTAAAATTGCGCATAAGCATGTATGTCAATTATGTAAAAAGTGATTTCGTTGTTTTCTTTTGTCAAGATAAGGACATAATTGGCATTCATTAGCAGTAATTGTTATTAAGAAAACATCGCAAGAGTGGCCGCGCATTTAGGTATTTTTCTTGTATCCCGACAAAGCATTATTTTTTCATCAGTAAACAAACAAAAAAAAAAAAAAAAAAAAAAAAAAAAACAACAAGTAATTAAGCAGTTTGTAGTTTTCCTATGGTCAAAAGTAATTATATCAAATTTTCTTTAAAGCTTCAATAAATTGCCGAATAAAAACATAATTCGACATAAACAAAAATTAAATAAATAAGTTTATATTATCATAAATATATATCTTTGTTTTCCTTTTTGAAGCTAAATAATCTTTATAATACTATCAATGGATACCAATTCTTTTTTATTTTCCAATTCTTACAACCTCTTTTGCAATTCATGCTAGTATCATGTGTACACAAGACCTGCGTCTGTGTAATCATTACACATTTTCTCTCCGCATTTTTAAAATATAGCTATATTCTGCAACCTGTGGGCCATTTTTAATAAAATAATTTATTCAATATTTTATTACATAACTATAGATATTAAATAGATCTATCGAATGAGAGGTTATAATGAACGGAGAAATTTTAAAAAATATGACTTTTGGGCCATTGAATCAAGGCAATTTTTCATTTTTGTTGTAAAATACAAAGACTTAATAAGGAAAAACCCTTGTAGCATTCATTACAATCTGGGCCATTTTAAAATTTATCTTATTTCAACAAATTTGGTATCAAATTGAAGCAGATACATTTTCCCATCTATTGCGAGGTTATAATAATATCTTGTATTATTGAAAATAAATGATTTTATTAGTTAAATGATGGGCTCCTATATAATCCTATACATTTCCACACTAGTACCTGTCTGAGAACTAGCGACATGCTGTGACGTCACAGAAGGGACCGATTGGTGCGGATTAGTACCTGTAGTACGAGAATTCCTGCATATGCCGATACGCTTCATGTATCGATACACATGATGGAGTATCGATATGATGAACGCTTCTATTCAGATTCGCTTATTTGTGTTCGTTACATTCTTTAATCCGGTCTACAAAGTGACATTTTCAGAGCGCGATTTTGATCGGATGACGCTTGACTGATAGCCAATTGCATTTTGCTTTACTCTCATTATGATGGCAGACGAAACTGTGGTTGGAATTTATTTGCCGCCCAGCGGTAAAAATACTAGTTTTGTATGGGAATGTTTCGGCCATCCTATTCTTACTTTTGAAGTTAGCCATTTTTAGTGTTTCAGTATTATGGACAATGCATGTTTAAGGGAAACCATATAGTTGGGGTCATAGTGTTGTTCAAACACATGTTCTAGTTCATTATAATTTCAACACAAAAACATGTTGGAACTTATTAGAAGGTCATTCATTGGTAGGGCTCTTTTAATGAATATCCACAACATATATTCCTTAAGAAAAATAAGAAACATGCCAGTAATTTTTATTCAAAAAGTGTGTTATCTAACTGATAATACAGGTAAATAATAACGTTACTTTACGCATGTTAAAGTTAAATAAAAGTGTAGTTAAAAGAGATTCAGAACCACCACAGAGTAATGTACATCCAGTATAGCAACTGTAGTTACTCTGAATTGTTCAGAAGGCGGTGTCGCGAAAAAAGGCATTAACTTAATTACATAATTAGATTTATATGATTTGATGGACCTGGATTTTGCTCTATATCCATATTTTCACACTTTCTTACAACCAGTGGCTTCATCCAATATTAAATTTACATTCAGAGACAAGGCTTTGTGAGAAAATTTACTATTCCTTGAAAAACAACCAACATGAACACTTTGTACTACATGCTTTCACTATCAATTTAATTTCTCAAAATCAGTCAGATGGAAATGCATTCTACTTCTTTTAATGTATAAATAAGAATGGGTCTTTACTGAGGCATCTGTGTAAAACAGATATACATAAATAATCTAACCATGTACTGAAAAACTAAATACAATTATTTCTCTTCTGTTTTGTTTCTTTCTTCACAAAAAAAAAATCCATTTTATTATCTGCATATATAAGCCAATGCAGTGATTGGAGTAATGAACCTCTTTATTTTCCAATGAAGTTTACCACCTGATTATTCCAAATGAGTGTATCTCCAGCAGCAATTTCCAATTTCTAGAATTATCAAAGTTTAAGTCTAGATATGCTCCAGTTCATACATATTCAACACCTGATGTAGCTCCACGATTATTCTGGTGCAATTTTATAAATTTATCTTTATCAACTTATTATGAAGACGAGCAGATTAAATAAATTTGAAATGGCTATGTTCAATCCAGATTAGCTTTAATAACTGATTGTCATTTGATAGTGCTTCACCTAAGCATCAACAGATTAGCCCGACCAGCTATGCCTACCCTTTTCTGTTTTCAAGAGATTTTCCGATGTCCACAAAAGAAGGGTCATAACGTATAAATGGGCCAGCAGTCGTCAGACAACATCGTGTCACTGAGGTGTGAATAAAGTAATTTCATGTAGGAGGAATGAATTAAATGCCTGATGTCTTGCTATATTCAATATCGAATAAGTAGATTCTGATACTTTCTTTTCGTTCAGCTTCCGTTGCTAAGCACAACATCAAATATGGCGTGGGGTGATTGACAAAAGTAGCGCGTGTATTACTACACCGAATTTTGAAGTCTATGTTTCAAATTGCACTATCTAAATCGATTTCAGTTACAGTTATGTTAGCGAAATAGAAAAGCTATAAAAAATTCCCCTGCTTCACATTCAGTTCGCCGTAATAGTGCCGCATTGCGTCTGATTAAGAAGTAGTGCGCGTATGAATATAGCGGTGATGAAAATCCGCTTGTGACGTAGTAAAAAACCCCATGCGATTGCATAGAGCCTGCTAGCTGTCGCTAGCAGACTCAATAAAAGTTGCTATTGTACAGAGATAAGTATTGTAAAGATGTCAAATATATAATGAATTTTGGCTATCGGAGAAAAGGTAGCTATATGGCCGTTGATGTAGTGGAGAGGTGGCCCCATCACGAAAACATGCCTATATAATTTTGACCCCCTTAAACCCCACTTTTATATAGTAAAACTAGGGTTTGCAGGGGTATACATTATTTTTCTTATTTCTGCTCGAAAACAAAGATTGTGGGTACTCGTTAGAACCGCCTCGCCGAGGCGGTTCTAACGAGTACCTACAATATATGTTTTGAGCAGAAATATGAAAAATATCAGAGTTTTTCATCTGAAAATTTTCAGTTTTTTGGAGGTGAAATTTACAATATATTAGAATAGGCGTGTTTCGTAATGCTTAGTGGCAGTTCAAAACAGCCCTAACGCGGAGCTGAGGGCTGATATGAACCTTGGCTGTTCCCATATGACATTAGGATATTTTTTTTCGAACATTACTCGCCTTATGAGCCGCAATGTAAGGAAACGTTCCTTCTGACATGAGCAACCACGAAGACTAAAATCAGACCGCACTCGCTCGTTATTCGTATGGAGAAACTTTGCATCACTGGCAATCCAAAATGCATCCGGGAAAGATTCTGATCAGACTGCGCGAATGCGCAGGCTGATCTGAATCTTTGCTAGGTAGACATGTCCGAATGTACGTTTTCTGACATTGCGACTCAATTAATTGTACAGTAATTATTCTCAGCCAGTTTAACCCATTAAACATTGAATGAACTCTCCCCTACTATATAGTGGAAGAGTCCATTTTCGATTTTAGGTATATCAGGCTATATGATGTAGATATTCCTAAAGAAAAATTGTTGAACTATGGTGGAGAGCTTGATCAGACGCCGCGCTCTGCGGCGTCTGATCTAAGTCTGCACTGTTTGTCAGTTACCCGTTTAGGGCCCTTCAGTCTTCAATGGGTTAAAATAAACAACTTTTTAAAACATTTTTTTATTTGCATATTTCTGTACCACTAACTATCCACTGGGTGCTCGAAACGCCGTGTGACTGGCGGGTGAAGTTTGGCACTCTCTTGAAATGAATGTAAGATAAAAGACAATGAATCTTCACAGTTTCGAGATTTTGATAGTATCCTTCCACTAATAGTTCGGTTTGGTGTTCACACATCTTTCCTTCTCACCAACAGTATACCATCTCGAATAGGAAGCATCACCTGCATCAAGAAATGGAGAATATCTCAGGGTTATAGGTAAAACTGCTTTATTGGATCAGGCGAAAACTCAATGTTTAGCTGAAATGTGAACTTGAGTACATACATTAATCTGTTTAGGATTGTATGACTATGTACATGTTTTAAGGCCCACATCATGAAAACACGCCTATATAATTATGACCCCCTTGAACCCCACTTTTATATAGTAAAACTGGGGTTTACAGATGTATACATTATTTTTCTTATTTCTGCCTAAAACACAGATTGCGGGTACTCGTTAGAACCGCCTCGGCGAGGCGGTTCTAACGAGTATCCACAATCTATATTTTGAGCAGAAATAAGAAAAATATCGCAATTTTTCATCTTAATATTTTCGTTCTTTCGGCGATAAAATTAACAATGTATTTGTATAGGCGTGTTTTCGTAATGAATAGAAGTATTCAAAATGAATCTGAGGTCATCATACCAAATTCATATTTCTGGAAGTCGATACACACAACGACAAAATAAGGAATGTTCAGACAGACAGACATGGACCAAACATAAATATGGTGGAACCGGGCGTAAGTAAGCATTACTTGGTAAGCATGCTTCGCCCACCATGCCAATCAACCTAAGGAGGGATTAAGGAAAAACAGAAATAATTATGTCCGGGGTTTTGAAAGTCTGCTTATGTCTTGACTGTGGCAAAAAAACAATCATACATGTCTGGAAACAGCCGCATTGCAGGGATTGACAAGGCCATGATTTGCTAAAGCTGAAATGGTCTAGATGGCTGGTGCTACATGTATGTAGGTTTCTAAGCGTTGACGTGATACTAGCCATCTTTGTGGCATGCTGGATGACGTAGAGTTGGAATAAATTTAGTTTAAAATACCTCACACTCGCAGTACACATTTTTCTACTGACCGTTCAAACGGTCACACGAAAGACTAATTTTTTTCGTATAATCCACACCGGAATAGTGTCCATCGATAGGGCGCATTAGCTGACTCCGTTGTCAGGTAGCATAGAGAAAAAGAAAACCAGAACATCGATCATATCCAATATGAAAAATCATTGTCATACATATACAGATGACTTCAAATCTCATTTCGCCCTACACTATATACAGTCGACTCTCGTTATCTCGAACTCCAAGGGACTCTATGAAACAGTTCGAGATATCCGTACTTCGACATATCAGATTTGCGGACTCAGGAAAACAATTAATCGAACAACCACCTTTAACAGAATGAATATGTAATCTGACTCCTAAGTTAGAGACATTTTGAAAATATTGTGGAAAAGAGGAGAAATTGCTCCTAAGGAGCAATTTCTCCTCTTTTCCACAATATTTTATTGCCTGTTGGTAGATCTCTGTGTTAAAACAGGGACCAGATTTTCACTTCGAGATAAGCGGTTATTCGAGATAAGCGAGTTCGAGATAACGGGAGTCGACTGTATCTTAAGTAAAATTTACTTCCTTTCATTGTTTGCTGAATTTAAATCCGTCATATCATTATTTACTCAGGTAGGAATAAATTAACACCTATATTTGTTAGTTCTTCTTGCAAATACTGTAATGTCCAAATCAGTTTGTATTTGGTTCTTATATATCCCAGTATTGGCGCGTAGAAAATCATTCATAATGACCAATATATAGTTATATACACATAAATTACCGCATAACATTACTAAGTAGAGATTTTTAATCCGATAATGAACGAAAACATAAGTGAAGATATGCCACAATCAACCACCCAAAGAAGGAGAGATGAGGAACAAACAGCGACAAAACAAACGCTACATCTGAACACATCGGCGTAAAAACAAAAAAGAACTGCGACAGAGGAACAAAATTCATTCAAAACCAAAAAAACTTTCTACTACCTCTGTGGTGTTAGTCTTACTATTTGTTGCTTTGTGGTTTATTCTACGAGGCGATTTGCTTTATGTCTTACCTTGTGTTATTTTGTTCTTGTGCTTTTTCGGTCCTTTTAGCATTGCGATTACTTCGCTTGGGGAAGAGAGAGCTAATCTTAGTCCTTTTCGTACGTTTGTTCGATTTGTGCTTGTTTGGTTTTGTCGGTTTCCTCTTCCTCTTGGAGTCTGGGAAGGGCTGCGATTTGTGATTGTGGCATTCCCTGGACTTTTCTCTTACTCTTTTTTTGGGATGCAGATCTAAATAAATCAGATGACTTTCTTCTGGATCCCTATTGTATGTATACCATATATGTTATATTCTGTTTTGTATTTTCTGTAAAGAATTATACAAATAAAATACTGTTTAAACTACCTCTGTTGTCAAAGACTGTCATGGTCTTGTTTTGATGGCTTTTTTTTTATGTCGTTCAACACTTCCGTGGTGTTTTAGGAGGGTTACAATTCTTTTTTGTACTTTTACAGTGTGCGGGAATAAACGAGGCGATTTGCTTTATGTCTTACCTTGTGTTATTTTGTTCTTGTGCTTTTTCGGTCCTTATAGCATTGCGATTACTTCGCTTGGGGAAGAGAGAGCTAATCTTAGTGCTTTTCGTACGTTTGTTCGATTTGTGCTTGTTTGGTTTTGCCGGTTTCCTCTTCCTCTTGGAGTCTGGGAAGCGCTGCGATTTGTGATTGTGGCATTCCCTGGACTTTTCTCTTACTCTTTGTTTGGGATGGAGATCTAAATAAATCAGATGACTTTCTTCTGGATCCCTATTGTATGTATACCATATATGTTATATTCTGTTTTGTATTTTCTGTAAAGAATTATACAAATAAAATACTGTTTAAACTACCTCTGTTGTCAAAGAATGTCATGGTCATGTTTTGATGGCTTTTTTTATGTCGTTCAACCCTTCCGTGGTATTTTAGGAGGGTTACAATTCTTTTATGTACTTTTACAGTGTGCGGCCAGTAAGTGCAGTACGTGATAGATATACTTCCACATAATGGACGAAACTTTGCAAGACATATGAGCCAGCGCCTGACAGAACATATAAAAGGACATGTGCGCCGAGCGAAGACTCAGATCAGCCTGGGCATCCGCCCAGTCTGATCAGAGTTTTCGCTGTCCGCATGAAGAAAGTTTGGGTCCTTAGCTACCCACTGAGCGCACAGCGAAGACTCTGATCAGACTGGGCGGATGCCCAGGCTGATCTGAGTCTTGGCTCGTCGCACATGCCATTTTGAGATTTTGTCATGCGCTGACTCATATATGTTTACCAGCCCTTCCTGATAAGACTTACCCATAATCCGTGACAGGCAAACAGAATGAGGCAGCTGTAGACAGAGGTCAAAGTTACAATACTGATCACAGAACTGTGTAAAAGCTTCCAGATAACAAAGCTACCAGATACATATGGTACATAAGGATTCTTAAAACTATGTATTCCTCAAAAATAGACATTTTTTTATCGTAGAAAGGTTTAATAAATTGATATATAGTATCAATGCGATCATAAACTGTGGCATCTGCAGCCTGTAAACTTTCAGTTAGTGTCACATTTTTGAACTGGATCAAAAAGGATTTTTTTCGGCGTAGCTGTATAAGCTGGCTTTTGACATACTTATTGGTATTAGTCTCGAATGAATAAATAGTAAATTGCGATTGGTTAAAAATGTGTAAACTTCTGCAAACAAGTAGGGGTAAGTATTAGAATTTACCGATGTTTGACGAATATATTCGTGACTGAACAATCACTTAATTATGACATTTATCTATTTAAAGTTGTACAGTATGGCAATGCAGATGTTAAACAATGGAAAAAATACCCATAATTTAAATAATACCAATAAAATAGTTGCAACGAAATAAATGATTATAGACGAGCTTTCAATTCTGTACAGTGTAACTAAATGTTTGATGTAAGCGGCCCAAACGATAAGCGAACAAAGGGCGTTCAAGTTTACTTCTCTTCACTGTGTCCATAATATACAGAATTATTATGTGCCTTGTATTATGTGCAAAAAGGGATGTAAAATCGCATGGTTTAATTTTATAAAATAAATAAACAGGAGCTATGCCTTAAGCTTGGTAGAAATATTGGCAACATAAATAATATTGTTCATTCTTAACTAGGAAATAGGTTTGTTGAACACCCCATTTTTTATTCGCGATGTAAGCGGCCTTTTGCGTCGGAACGTAAACGACACGAAGAAGAAATATTACTATTTTTAGCCTCCGCTTCAGGTAGGATGTTTTAGAATATCTCTTCTCATACCGAATGGAATTTGTTCAAATAAAGCGCAGAGTACGCGGAAAATCAAGCTCTTTCTGGTGGTGTAAGCGCTATTCTGCGATCTGGTCTAATTCTCGAGAACATTCGAAGAATGTTTTTGGTGTCAATTCGGGTCACCGGGACAATGTATATGGATTTTGACGAAAAACATTCTCCGAATTTTCTCGAGAATCAGACCAGATTGCAGAATAGCACTGACAGCACGAGAAAGAGCTTGATTTTCCGCAAACTCTGTGCTGTATTTGAAAAAAAATCCATCAGGTATAAATCGAGATATTCTTAAACATCCTACCTGAAGCGGAGCTAAAAATAATAACAAACTCTGTGCACCTAGTCATTTGGTCACGTGTTCCCACGTCTGAAAAGTCAATGTGTTGGAGGGCCGAATGATTGCTCAAAGTTTATGAATAAAGTTATCCCTATTGTTGCTATACAACCAAATCTAGTACGGGCTGGTTGGATTTTTTTTACAGAAATGTTTCTTCAATAGAAGGTCTTTAAATCTTGTTAAAAGAATTCTGTTCTGTCTCAAAATATGGCTTCCAGTTGGCGTGGTTACTTTTCATAATATATGTAGAGTAAACTTGACAGTTCTTCTTCTGCACACTCTATGGTCCAATTTCAAAAAAAATGTACAAAAGTTCCATAGGTGAATGTCTATCAAATTTGTTCAGATTATATATATATATATATATATATATATATATATATATATATAT